>PVJL010008332.1:0-67766 GCA_004026885.1 Lyroderma lyra
CTTAGAGGACAATTTTTGCCTTGGCGCACTTTTCCTCAGTGTCTTTATTTTGTTTTTCCATCTTTTTGCCTCAAGAGGACTAAGTCAAAGGTAAGATCACATATGTGAAGTGAGAGGAAAGGAGTCATATTTAGCAGAGGTCCCATGACAGAGAGACAACAATAGTCCTTGTAATTTGCGTGTACTCAAGCCCAGCTAACTGCGGTCTCTTTCTACATAAACCTGGAGCAACTCACTAGGAATATGGGAGAGGGACCCAGAATCAACCGGTTTGGGGGGTGGCGGGGTGGGGGAGGGAGGATATCTCTTAGCAAGGAAGGGGATGGGTACTTTTCACCTACCAAACTGACCACACACACATTTCTGTGCTTTCCATATTTTCTACCACACACTTATTATTTTGACATCACAAAGCTACACTAAGTGCTATAAAATGAAGAAGAGCTAAAACACTTAAAATCTATAGTACACTTACTTTAGGTTACTTTCTCAGCTAATCATACTCCACAGTTTTTCAGATTTCCATCTCTCCCACTGCTTCTGAGGTCAATAGAAAACATGCCACTCATAGTTTATTGTGAAATACTCATTTATTACCATTGGATTCTGGAGCAGATACAACCTATCTTGATACTAGCACGCCTCTTATTATAAATCAGTTGAAAGCAACTACATAGTTGCTTTTGTTTTTATCTCTTAGCAAGTCTTGAAAACAACTTTTTTAAATTTAAACATGTACAAATGAGTATATACCCCAAAGAATTAAAAACAAGAACTCAAAGAGATATTTGTTCACCCAAGTTCATAGCAGTACTACTTACAATAGCCAAAAAGTGGGAGCAACCCAAATTTCCAGATGCATATGATTGGATAAACAAAATGTGGTATATCCATCCAACGCAATAGTATTCAACCTTTAAAAAGAAGGATATTCTGACACATGCTACAAAATGAATGAATCTTGAGGACATTATGCCGAGTCATAAATAAACCAATTACAAAAAGACAAATACGTGTGATTCCAGTTTTATGAGGCATCTAGAGTAGTCAGATTCGTAGACAGAAAGCAGAGTGGTGGTTGCCAGGAGCTAAGGGGAGGGGAGGATGAAGAATTATTGTTTAATTATCACAATAAGTCACAGTATTTGCTCAGTCCTAGAATAAAATGGCTTAGTATTTTACAGTAAGAAATCTCCAAGGAAACCCCGACATTGAAGTTCCAGATGCAACAGGAAAATATTAAAGAAAGAAAGCCTCGAAAGAGAAAAAAAAAACAAAAAAAATATGAAGACTAATGGATATAATATTTCAGTTTTGCAAGATGAAAAGACTTCCGTAGATTCATTGCACAACAATCTACTTAACACTAGTGAAGATGATAAATTTTATATTACGTGTATTTCACTAGATTTAAAAATAAAACCTATATACAGAGTACAAACTATTATTCTATTACATGAAAATGACTTTGAGGAAGAGTGAAATTTTAGCAGGTAATCCTTAACAAAGAATGGGATTGGAGGTTGGAAGTCTTGGGAAGGGATTTGGAGGTAAGGGGAGCAGCATTCAGAAATCTGTTAGTAATCCACTGGCATGCTCTCGTTGGATTCCTGCGATAGTGAGGAATGACACGCAAAACAATGTGTGTGCATTTACAGCAGAATGCAGATAGGTCTAGAAGGTGGGAGACTACATACGAGGATATATGAGAGTGAGGGTCTTGAAGCTAAGGGGATGGCTTTGGGCACGGATGGACATGAAAGGTAATAGTGAACCACCACAGGGGTTTGATGAGAGAGGTGACACTGTCCGAGCAGCAGGTGAGAAAAATGAATTTGGCAGTCGCATGAGGGATTGACTGCAGGGGAGCCATGCTGGAAGCAGGGAAGCCGGTGAGGAATGGGTTGTGATTATCGGTCTTGGAACGTAAGCATTTCCTTGCCGTTAAATTGATCTTGCCACAATAAGTCACAGTGTTTACCCAGTCCGACAAGAAAATGGCTCAGTATATTACAGTATATTGAAGTCACTGATGCAAAAGGAAAATATTGAAGAAAGAAAACCTTAAAGGAGGGTAAGAATGGAAGGCAAATATGAGCATTAACAATGTATCGGGGAAAAAACTTGCTACACCAAATAATTAGTATAGGAGAACTAGCTAGCATTCTTTTCTTCAAAAAGAGCTGGAGAACTCTAGCAAAAGGCAGTTTATTCACATTTCACACATTGATGGGCATTTCTTTCTAAGACTGTGAAATAACCAAAAATTTTAATAAAACAGAATAGCATGCACACACACACAGAGAGAGAGCACAGAAGAAAGCAGCAAACATCTCACGGAACACAAGAGTTAGAGGAAAAGGAACGTATGTGTGCGTGTGTGTGCACGTATGCACACGCACATGGCCCTCAGATGCATATGGTGGAAAACACAGGACAGCACCGAACACATCCAAGGAGACTGTGATGTTGCTGACTGACACATGAACTTTATTGTCAAAACTATTTCCTGGCAAAAATGAGTTCATGAAAGAGCATGAATGTGGCTTTTAAAAAAATCTATATCTAAAGCCCAATTCAGAACACTTTTTTGTGCCTTGGACAGTTAACTGACCCTCATGAAGTTTCAGTAAATACATGTCTGATAGAAGATGAACGCACTAAATAAGGGTTGAGAGGCTTAGAAATAATAGAGTGTCTGGAATAATGCTTGACACATAATAGGTAGAGAAAAAAATAACAGTATAAATAAAAATAGAATTGTATTATTTACATATGTATATATGAAATATTATTGTTTCAAGTAAAACCTTTACAACAACATACATTTACTGAGCATCTATTACACACCAAATGCTAGATACTGAAGAAATATGGCAGGGTCTGCCCTTAAGAGCAAATGTAGCATGATATATTTGTATATCAGCTCTCCAAAGCTTCATACATTAATATCAAGAAGGTCAAGTGCACAGGTGAAAATCCCAGTTGATGGAGGATGGGAGACTGCTGGTCACGCATCCAGCACCACACCCAGGCCAACGTACTGGTCAGTCTGTGGAAGTACAGCACTGCCCCCTACTGGAAAGAGGACTTGATGGCAAGGGGTCTTAACATTTCCAAAGGCAGAGATGGCCCCTTCAGATTGCTCAGTCATAGTGCTCCACATAGTCGGAAAGGAGCAGAAGAAGTGTGTCATTAGATGAGGCCAAGAGTAGCTAGCTGACCCAGGGAGGAAGGACATCTTCTGGTTGTGCCTTTGCAGACACAAGCATCCCAAACCCACAGGGAATCCTAGCAAAAGCAAAGATCCAGAGCACTAGGGTGCTATTACCAGAACAAGAGGCTCAATGTGAAAAATGAGTGAGGCTTCTCACACACACACCCGTCTGGCCAGCCCACATCACTACTCTGATCTATTGCAAACATATTCAGCAACCTCCAGTGCCCTCCAACATGGACCATTTTCCATTCGGCCAACCATGCTCCTGTCCCTCAGTGACATGATCACCCCCGTCATGTCAGGTGTCCCCACCTCCATCAGAGAAGGTAGAACATAGACATTGAGTAATATATGATGTCACATGATGCTGCTCAGGGGACACAAACATTAGATGGTTTATTACAGGAAGTCATACAAGGATGGTGAGGCTTCAAGTAGGCCTCAAAAGAAAAGTACTCATACACAAGGGAGAGAAATGGAGGGGCCACAGGAAGACTCGTGAGTTTATTTAGAGGCACTGGGAGAGAGGGAATAGATGAGTAAGTCGGGAGCCAGTTCTTAAAGCTGCCTAATGCCAGGGACATTCCGTAGACAGTGGGGTTCTTTTACAAGCTGTGTGTCATCGTGCAGAAAATTAAATATGAGAAATATTCATTGGGCAATACCAACTTGAGGTGGCCCAACGGAATTTTTCTTCTCCCTCCCCATTTCACATCCTCTTGTGCTGAATTCATATCTTCCCTGATAATACCACCACTGAGCAGATACCCTACACAGAAACTTGGAAGTTACCCTTAACTTTTTTTTTGTTCCTGATATTGATATATATGCAAACACTAAGTCCTGCCTATCTGCCTTTTCTAAACATTTCTCAGAATGCTCTCTTCTCCATCCCTGATAGCATCTCTATGATTCAGACCCTCATTATCTGTTGGTCATTTTTGCCTCAAATGTAATGCCCTTAATTTTATCCTTTGCGTTGCCACCAAGCTGATTGCTCTCAAATGAAAATATAACCTTATTACCACCTACTCACATGAATTTATCAGTTCCCCATTGCTTTCATAAGAAAGTCCTTGGTTTGTCACATCAGACCCTTCATGAGCTAGTACTTATCTACATCCCTTGGCTTACCTACCATTCTTCCTTCTAAACCCTTAGTGCTCTAGCTTATCAAACTACCTGCTGTCCCTTATCCCTAGAACACGCCAGGCTGTTTCATACTTCAGGGCCTTTACATATTCTGTTTCAGCTTCAATGCCCCAGACTCTTTTACACCTCAGGACCTTTGCATGGCTATTCCATCTTCTTGGACCTCTGTTCAATTCTCCACATGTCCTCATCCATCTAGTATTTACTTTTTCCTAGATATAGGAATCTAGACACAAGTATTACCTCTTACATGAAACTTCTCTGGCAGCTCAGGCTGATTCTAGAACTTCTCTATTCTCTCTCCATGGTACACCCTACTGCCTTCATTTTAGCACACATCACACAGGGTGAACTGTGGACTTGGATGTCCTTTTTTCCCCAGCCATTTTATCCAGCGCTGTGTCCCCAGCACCTATCAGAGTGCTGTCTTCATGATGAATGTTTAATAACTGTTGCATTTAATATAAGAAGGGCATAAACAAATGATAAAAATCTGTGTCAAAGTTTGGAACTCTCAAGGTCTTATACTGAGCATCCCTCTAAATGGAAACTTCCAAAAGCAAAGTGAAGCCACCCATAACCTGGAAAGAAGTTACATTGAGACCCAAGTGACTTAGCCCATTGTATACAATCACTTGTAGGGTTAGATTATAAAGTTAAAAATATTTATGTGAATTTAGTTTATTCTGATTATACTCTGGCTTATCAGGCTTAGCATGGCCCCAAGTATTTCAGTTTGGCAAATCTGAAGGAATTGAAGTTATCTTACAGATACCTCAAGATATCTGCTTAGTAGCTTTCTTCTGGCCAAATTAGTGCCCCATTGAGCCTCATTCCCACCTCTGCCACCAAATGCCCTTCCCATCCTTGGACGTGAAAATATACCAGAATGTCAGGATGGATCTTCTCCTACCAGACAGGGCTCTGAACCATCCTGCTATTTTATAGAGCCAAAGGGCTCCCTGCATTGCCTCAGGTACATCAAATGAGCCCAGAAAGACAAGTGGAGGGCAAACACAACACAAATATGCACCTGTAAAAATAGCCCTGTGACAACAGCCGCCCATGAGCTAGGTGGGAGCAGTAACAGATGGCTACGTCTGTCTAATTTTCCAATCCCTGAGGTTGTACCTTTCTGCTTCCCTTCCATCTCTTTTCTTGGAACACAGCTTTGGCAGGCAGTGGGTCCCTTGGAATCAACAGTATTCTTCAAAGTCATTCCAGAATGGTACAGCAATCGGGGCCAACCCACATGCTACCCAGAATCAGAAACCTAGAGAAATAAACATGAGTCATGCCCCAAATACATCAGTAACCTTGTCAGGACGTTCCTGTATTTTAACAAAGCACATTAGTTGATCAATGTCCTTTTTAAAAGTAAAAACGGAGGAAATTGGACTCAGGTGAAAGTCAAGAGATATTTAGGCAATGTTATCTGCTGAGTGCTAACCACGTGCCTGGGCACAGACAGGCCATTCTCTCCTATTTACTGCTGCCTGCCCTCCACCAGGGCACCACCTGTGGCCACTCAATGTCCTCAGTTAGAAAAGAGTCTGGAGCTTTGGATAAACAAGCTGATCTTTTTAATAGGTATTCCTCAGAACAGACGACCAATGTCCTAGCAGTTATTCATGTTCATAAATATTTTATAGTGATTTAAAAGATGTAAAACACAATGTTTTCAAAATCGCTCCGACTTATTTTTGAATTCTATTTTGATAGCATCCTCTGCAAACCACCTGGGCCCAGTAATTGAACGAGATTATATCTTAAAGTTTTATACAAATAAAATATTTAATATATTTCTCAATATTTAATCTCCCTTATTAAATGCAGGGGTGTCCAATCTTTCAGCTCCCCTGGGCCACATGGGAAAAAGAAGAATTGTCTTCAGCTGCATATGAAATACACCAACACTAACAACAGCTGATGAGCTTTAAAATAAAAAGGTCGCAAAAATAATCTCATAATGTTTTAAGAAAGTTTACAAATTCGTGTCGGGTTGCAGTCAAAGCTGTCCTGGGCTGCATGTGGCTCATAAGCCACAGATTGGACAAGATTGATAATGAGGGAGACGAACACCTAACTCTACTACCTAATGGGACACAAGGTAGGACTGTACTTACAGAGCATGGAGCATATGCTGATAGCTTCATAGTCTTCCTTTCACTGAATGCCCACAACAGCCCTCTGATTTGGATATTATTAACTTCCCAAAGGTGCGAAAATTGAGGGTCAGAGAGGTTAAGTGACTTACCCAAGGTCACACAGTAACTCATTGATTCTCTGTGGCCCTAGGTCTGTCTGACTTTGTGTAACCCATGTGCTTCCTCTAAACCAAACCACGTTCCTTCTCAATAAAAGTAGGAGCACATTGTGTAGACTAAGCAGAAAGAAGTTCATTCCAATAGGGTTCATTCCTGGAGAGGATGTAGGTATCACAGAGGGCTTCATGGAGGAGGTGGCATTTGAGGAGACTTGAAGGAGTATGAATTCAATAGGAAATTCATGGAGAAAAAAATGTCAGACTAACAAAACTGCAGAAATGTGAGCTTCCTCATTCATTCATTCAACACACATTTATTTAGCACATATGAGGTGCTGAACTCAGCTCCAGGTGCTGAGAAAACAGAGGTGAACAAGATCAGCAAATGCCTTCCTTCAAGGCACTGAGGTTCTAACGGAGGAAAGAGACCTAAACAAACACTATTAAAATTATGGACACCGTAATTGTGGCTGTAAAGTTTGCACAGCATCAGACTGAGAGTGATGCTAGGGGCAAGGAGAGGAAGGGACTAGTTTAGATAAAGTGATCAAGGAGGCCTCTGGATCATTGACATTTGAATGGGAGCTGAATGGAATGAAGAGCAAGCGTCTGCAGAAGGTGCCCTGCAGGCAGAGGCCATGAGAAGGGGATGAGCTTGGCATAGCCTGAGTATTCTGGTAGGGCACGAGCAGCCTGAGCAAGGGGGATGTGGTAGGAGATGAGGCAGGGTATGGACAGGGGCTGACCCCAGAGTGCTTTGGATTTGTCTCAGAGTAATGAAAAGACCCAATAGGGTGTTGAGTAGGAGCATGATGCACTAAGATACATTTTATGGATATTCCTCTCGTAGCTAAGTGAAAAATCAACTGTGGGGGCAAGAAGAGAAACAGGAAAATAATTTCCAGGGCCATAGAAGCCCAGGTAAAAGGCTGTGGTAACCTGGAAAAGGTGCAAGCAGGAGAAGTGGTCAGCTTTGAAATGTATTTGGATAGTAGGTCCTACCATGTTCCTGGTCTGCAGAGGATAAAAAAGTTAAGAGTCTAGGATGAAGGATGGATTCTACACATCTGAGATGAAAAGATTGACAATGAGCCCAGAGGCTCTCCAAAAGAGAGAAGTGACCAGGAGTTACCATGGAGGAGTAAAGATCTACAAGTTACTTGGGGAGCAAGAAGGACCGCCACTCAAATGAGGTTGTCCACTTGAAAGGGCAAGTTTCATTGAGAACCAGGATACGGATGAAGCATCTGTGACTAGGTTGCAGGTGTGTGTGAAGTTGCTGGCAATGAAGTAGAGGTCCTGAGAAGTACAGTGAGAAAGGTAAGGAGGGGAACAATGACGTCTAGCTCAGGAAGAAGGAAAAAGAGCCACAAGGGATTGGGACTTTGGAAAGGATGATGACTAGAGGAGAATTTTTCAATTTGAATGGAAAAACATTGGATGAGTTATAGCCTGGAAATTTCTACAGAACTGGGCCTGGAAGTCTCTGATGGTTTGAGGTTGCTGATGGATGGAAGGACTTGGACCTCTCTGGAGCAAGCAAGCTGCTCCTAGAAGTCCTAGACCAGGTGGCCTGGCAATAGGATTGTTTAGTTCCCAGGAGCCTCACCAAGGGCTGGAAATAGCATGAGCTGCAGATGGATGCGAGGCCTTCTGGATGGAATCCTTCACAGCTTGTCTTAATTGTGATTCCAAGGGAAAAAATGGAAAATGGCGTCACTGCTTTTAAAGTAACTTTAGGGGAGATATTTGCCTCCAATTTCTTTTTCCCTTTACTCAACTGCTACTTGCTTCCCAATGCACAGAGATCTAATTTCCACCCATTTCATTTCATCAAAAAAGCTCTGGTCATGTTCACTAGTGACCTCATTGTTATCCGATCCAATAGGTGTTTTCAGCCCTCATCTTACCTGACATCTCAGTTCTACTGACCAACCCTGCTTCATGAGACACTTTCTTCCTTTGGATTTTTTAAAATGTATTTCATTAGCCTTTTAAATTCTTCTTTTTTTATTTATTTTTATTGTTAGACTTATTGGGGTGACATCTGTTAGCAAGGATTACATAGGTGTCAGGCATACATTTCTACAGGGCATTGTCACCTTGTTGTGTAAGTTCACGATCTAATGTGACTTCTCTTTCCATCACCTTATATTTAGCTCCCCCCCCCTCTCCCACCCCCTCCCCTTTCTCCCCTCCCTAACCCACTCATCCCCAAATAAACATTAAACTATTGATTGGTCCATGGGTTATTTGTTTGTTTGTTCATTTTGGTTTTTTTCCTTTGTTGCTTTCAGTACAGTAACACCAACCTCTCTTGATTGTGCTCCTAACCCTCTGGCAATTCATTAGCTATGTTTCTAAAATCCTCTATTACTTAACCTTTAAAATACTGCAATTTCTTAGTCCTTGATTATAGGCCCTCTACCCTTCTCATTTCATCTCATTCTATAGGCCATCTTGTTCAAATCCATGGTTTCAACTGCCTGATATAATAAAGGCACGTGAGAAATGCCATAGCAGTGTTCAGAGGTGTGTATGACTAAGGCAAGCGGGAGGTTGCTTGAGCTGGGTCATTGCTACCCAGATGAAAAATGCAGCCTTAGGGTGAATAATGAAGCCCAAGGAGAGTGTATGTAGAGCAAGAGAAGAAAATCCAAGCTAAAACACTGGGGAAAATTATTTTACTAGATTGGAAGGTAAATAGGCACCAATAATTATAAGTAATTACTGTTATCATTCATTATGATTACCTTATTCTATGAGTTAAGTGCTTGTCTGTACATTTAAAAACCTGTATTTATTAGCTATGCATTAACTTTTTATTAATATTTCCTGCATTCCACCCATCTCCTTTATCCAACATATTCATGTCTACTTTTCACTCAGCATACCACCAGGCTTTGGTTAATCAATTAAATCTATCACAGTAATTCTTACTGATTGCCTTGAGGATGTATGGTAATGTTTAAAGCACTATAATTCAGCTTTATCCTCACAGATTTTGATGGAGTATTTTAATAATCCTACAACTTGTCACCTTTTTCATCATCATCAATTAGAAAAGACACAAAGGAACCCAATATTTAATCAATTATTTTATTAAGAGAACAAGTATAAAAACATCACTTGAAAGCAATCAACAATCATCAATTGCATGCAACTAAATGGAGTACATTCTACTTTCCAAAAATCCACGATATAGCCAACTCTTATGTATATACAAGGCAGTTAGTTATCTTTAGTGTATCTCACAACAACCCTCCTGTTAAACTTGTTAATCTGCCCTAGTGAATTACCTGCTTTATTGACATCTGCACTCTTCAATCCCAGAGTTAACCAGATATTGCCTTGATAGTCCACTTCTCCATTTCCATTTATTTGCAGACTATTCAAAGAGAGAATCCACTATAAAGGGAGTAACACTCCCTTTGGAACCAGAAGGCCTTGGCCCAAGTTCTGCCTTATAATTCATTCAATCATGCACAAAATCTCATTTTTCCCTCATCTCTGTACTTTTGTGAATAATCTTATAAACCTTCCTCATCTCCTCAGGAAGGGGCAGGTGGTAAGAGTATTACTATTAGGAAAAGTTTTGGAAACCCAAACACAGCCTTTGCACTTGCTCGATAGAAAGTTTGAGTCATCTGTTCTCCTTAGCTTTATTGTGTGGCCTGCAGGGAACTGCCTCGTGGAAGCCACCATTCATTTAATACAAGTGTATTTGCAGAATATTAGACACACTTAGGTTCAGGTCTAAACCTGTAGATATGCTCCATCCAATTGGATCCTCATAATTGTCCCAGGAGATAAGGAGGCACGGGTCTATGTTTACCACTTTGCAAATGAGGATAGAGAGCCTCAAGGCTTAGCAAACTGACCAAGACCACAGCTAGAAAAGGACCAAACCAGTACTTAATTTTTCAAATGTTCTAATTCCAAGCTGCACACCTTGCAACACCTGTAACAAGAAGGAATAAAGCAGTGCATAAATTACCCCGCGGTGCAAGGAATGAGAATTTAACAGCCTAAGAAAGTGAATGCACCCTCCACCCAAAAGATTCATTTCTCCCCTACCTACAGTGAGTCCAATTTATTCAAAACTCTCACAGAATAATTTATAACAATGAGGAGAAGGCTCATGAAGCTTCAGCTATACAACAAAATAATAATATTCAGCATTTGCATGCAACTTCACATTTTGTTGATATCAACAATAGCAATTAAGAATTTATGTATTTCATAGATGGCTATTATAATTATTTCACAATGCAAAACACCTAGACAGGATTCCTTTTTATTAGACAGAAATGTTTTAAAGATTAATTTAACAATACCATTTTAAATGTGCAGAGTTCCAAGCCTCATTTTTGTGGACACATTCTCCAAGTCTTGTGTATTTAACTTACAATGAGCTTTAATAAATAGTTCTCTTTAGCTGTCTCACATGAGAATGGTCTCACATGATAGGGGTTTCACACACATCCTGAAGCATAGTTGTAGACAGACACTATACAGTGCATTCTAGTCATTTCCAGCTTGGGACACAGAAGATTCCAAAATCATGAAAATTAAAAGCTGACAATCTCTTTGACCCAGTGAAATGAAATGCTATTAATCCAGTTTAAATTCTTCTCAAGTTTTCAGGGACAGAGAGAGTGATTCCAAAGCAGCTATTATAGATATTTGTCTGCATGAGTAATACATTACATAGCCTGAAACAACTGTGATGCTTGCAAGGTGAAGGATGGGTTTGAAACAATAGGATTTGTACATGCAAAGTTGAATGGACCAAACGCTCTTTACACATGACCTTGCCAGATCTTGGCTTGGCTGCACTGGCTGGTTTTATACAAGTGTCATCACAATTCCTAGTAGCTTGCTTCTGTTTCCGCTTCAACAGATATCCTATAGATGGGAAGTCACAAAACAGCTTTGCATCCCATCAAGTTGCCTCCACCCAAAAACAGCTGCAATGCTTATCTAATTAAATCCCAGCGTCAAACTGTGAGCTTCTGCATCAATCATTAATATTGTATTTTGGATCACTTTAAATTCTGACTAGGGGTATGCGGCTCCCTGCACACTGGTCTCCAAAGGAGATTTTTCAAATAATCTTTAAGCGGCATTGAAAAACTAAAACCAGCTGCCTGCTGTTTGTCAAGAGCTCCACTATCCTGCTGCACCCTGATTAGCTGTTAATACTAATTGAGAGATGAATATTGCTTCTTCCAAAATGCTAAAGATTTGTCGTATTATTATAAAAGGAAAATGCAGTTCTCCTTGACTCAAAAATGTGGCTTTCTGCCCAAATTTTAAATGGCACCAAAAGAATGGTGGTTTCTGGGTCTCTCGTCTGCAGTTTGCAGAGTCATTATACAGAATCACTTCTTTTCTCTGGGGGGCCATCCACAAGCTAGTGAACTGTGATCTCCATGTGGGATTTGCACATTCATACCCTACATCTGGAACGTGTAAATGCTCTTCACAGACATCTGATGGCCCAGAAATATTTATGTAAATCTCTGTCCTGCTAAGGCACATGTTGATGCACTTGGGTTCAAGCTCATAAACCAAGAGAAATGGTTGTCTACATCATTATTCCAATAGACTAAAGCCAACAGGCCCAGCCAAATGGGACAATTTAGACAAAGAGAGACTGGTAAAAGCCAAATGAATGTCTGCTTCCTTCTAGCATTCTAGAAAAATACCAAGCAGCTGTGCCAAGCACACTGCTCTTCTTTGTTTGGAAAATACTGACCTACTCTAAATCAGGGGATGCAGTCAGCACCAGGTTCAGTAAATACGTATGCAAGATAGACTTCCTAACAAAGAACGATCAGCTGCAGAAACACTACACACACCTAGCTTAACACAAATGCCGCTTAAAAACCATAAGGAAATAGGACACAGTGTGGGAACCATGAGATTCTCATTCCCATAAGCTGAGACTGATTGGACCTTTGCCAGGTTATTGCCTGGCACTCAGCCACATCAACTACAAAGTGATGGGGAGTCTCAGAGGATACAAATAAGAGAAAGAGGATGATCCAAGAGTGGCAAAAATATAAGAAAAAAGAAGTCATCTTAGGATGGTTTACTGCAGAGAAGAGAAGGCTGAAAGATTTAGGAACAGTCTAAAAGCTCATTTGAAAGATCCTCATGAAGGGAGTAATTGGAGGTGTCTCCTAAGTCTATTGAACAAGTCATAACAGATTAAGGCATGGAGACTAGGACTGTCAATTTTGCTAAGCTGAAACTACATTTCCCAGAATTCCTCTCTCTCTCTCTCTCTCTCTCTCTCTCTCTCTCTCTCTCTCTGTGTGTGTGTGTGTGTGTGTGTGTGTGTGTGTGTAGGAGGGGAGGGCAAGAAACATCTTGCAGGAGATTTTAGAAGAATGAAGTGAAATAGTAGTCATATTGATTTTTAGTTTTTGAGAGTCAGAGCAGGGCTGGAAACTGTTGCAGCTCCCGACATAGTTGATCTACCTGCTTACCTTGTTGGCCTGCAGCAACTGTAGCTCCTGTTAAACTCCACCTTCAACTTCTGTGACTCTGAAGTCAGGAGAGTGTTTAGCAGGCTAACAAAGAGTGCCAGCTTCTCCTGGTGGACACCTCCATCATCAAAGTTGGAGGTTAGAGGCAGTGAGAGAACAATACAGATTCCAGTCCAACCTCCTGGCTTCTAGCAAGTACCCACAGCTCCTGCTTCATCCTTGCTTTCCCCACTTCACATCCATCTTCCCTCCCAGCCCTTAATTCCACACACACAGTCTTCTCAATGGGGTCTCCTTGACCACACTCAGAAGTAAAAGTAATTCTCTGACCTCTAGCTCCGTAGAGATTGGAGTTCAAGTATAGATGCTACAACGCTTTGTAATGAATCAGCTTTGATCCATAGACCTCATGTATGTTTCCTATCAGGATATATAAAAGCTGTCCAGAAAAAAATCTAGTCATAAATGCCTCTATTTTTCATATTACATGGTTGGATACTTTCCGGACAGACCTTTTGTGTGTGTGTGTGTGTGTGTGTGTGTGTGTGTGTGTGTGTGTGTGTAAACAGATAGATTCCTAGATATGTAGATATAGTTATGGCAGGCTAACCTGTTAACTTGTAAACTAGGGCGAAATCTTGTACCCTCCAGTTTTTAGATGTAGCACTTTTTATATAGATTCCTATAATTTGCACATTTGTTCTTTTATAATGAGACTTAATCCAGAATCCTTGATTCCTCTACTTTCTAAGCAAGGTGAAATGAGAATGAGTCAGATTCTCTGCTTCTCATTGGATGAACTTCTCAGAGATGTCTGCAAAATGGAAGACTCCAATCAGTGTTTTACCTTTCCTCTATACCATTTCTACCATCCACATGAGGAAAGAACTCTCTGAGTCCTTCTTCAAGAAAGTTCTTCTGCAGTGCTCTACCAAAGTAACATCACCCCTCACTAAGCACTCTGCACTAATGCAGAGAGCACCTGGAATGAGACTCAATGGACTCTGAATCCAGCTTCATCACCTACCAGCTCACTTTTAAGCCAGTCACGTAACTTTTCTGAGCTCCAGTTTCCACACATAAAAATTTGAGATAATGCTGCTTGCTCTGTCTTCCTTACAGGGTGTGGGCATCAAATGAAATGATGTATGTGAAAATGGTTCATAAATATAAAGGGCTATAGGACCCAACACATCCCAGCTACTGAAAAAAGCTTGATTTAGTTAAGCAACAAGTAGAGAATTTCCATACAATTATTAGTACACCAGTGCCTATATGCCAGCAATGAAATTCTCAACTGTGACAGGTCTTGCCCTCCCCTCACCATGAGTTTACTTATTTCCCTGCCTAATACCCTACTTTTCTCCTGGTATAGAACAGAACCTAACCTTGAACTTTAATTGGCATGAGTAGGGCCTTTAAACTGCTAGTTCTCATAGTCCTTTCTGTAGAGGACTGGATTCTGCTCTCAGTATCCCCTAGCTGCTTGATGAGTCATTTTACATGAAAAGACAAACTACCCTACATCATAATATCATACACCCTCTTTGCTTTTATTTTGCTATGTGGCCTATGTCCATTATAATCATGATGCTCTACTGCTGCATTGGACCCCCTACCTTCTCTCAAATTGATTATCTCTTCTGACCTGGAAAGTTCTTTATGATTCTCAGTTGAACACTGGATCTTCGACCATCCAACTGTCTTTCATGTGCCAGCATTAGAGATAATATATTTTCTCACTTTCCATCTGTATATCAATGATACTAATGTCCCTAATTCTTTGTCTATCCCTTTATTCTCACCTTTTAGTGGGCAGGATATAATTCCTCATCCCTAGACTTCACCATGTAACTTACTGTGGCCAATGGGATGTTTGCCATTGTAACCAAGTCTGGAAAACCACTTCCACATTGGTGCTTGCTCTTAGGCACTGACGTGACTATAAGAATTTAACCAGGGTACCCTGTGGGAAGACAAGAGACATGTGAGATAGGACTACATTGTTCCAGTGATCCCAGCCATGGCTACCCTAGAACAACTGCCAGGTAACCAACCTCGAAATATACAAGCCTACTCAAGAAACTCGACACATAACTAATAAATACATGATTTTAAGCCGCAGAGTTTGGGCCCAATGGTTATGTAGCATTACTATGGCAATAAATAACTGATTCAGAAATCAGTACACAGAGTAAGGTGTTGCTATGACAAAAACCTTAGGTATGTGGCATTGGCTTTGTAACTAGGTAGTAGGTTGATCCTAGAAAAATGGAAATGAAACTGTTGTAGAAACCTAGAAAATGTGGTAAGGTAACTGTTATAAGAGGGTGGAAAATTGATCATTTGTGCTGCTGAAGTAGTAAACTGTACAATGGAAGACAGAAAATATTACTGATGAGGCTCTTAAACCATTTTCGGGCTGGAGCCCACTCCTACCTCTTTGGAGTATACTTTCTCTTCAATAAACTGCCTCTTTGTTTCACCTCTAAAAAAAAAAAAGAAAATATTACTGATGAAATTCTGGACTTCAGCAAAGAAATTTCAAGGCAGAATATTGAAAAGTATCAGCCGGTTCTAACTCAGGATTGTTCAGCCTATGACCCAGGATGGTTCTGAAAGCAGCCTAACACGAATTAGTAAACTTTCTTAAAACATTACAAAAATTATGCACGAACCTTTTTTATAGCTCATCGACTATCATTAGTGTTAGTGTATTTTATCTATGGCCCAAGACGATTCTTCTTCCAATGTGGTCCAGGCAAGCCAGAAGGTTCACTAGTTGTATATACTCATAAAAAGTATTCTAAGAAAAAAAGATGAACTCAGAAAATAACTGGACGACTTGCAAGTTGAACTTAAAACATAGAAATGCTGTATTTCGCTAATTTAGAAAATAAAACTACTTTTCATCTCCAGCTTTATAAGCCAGTAAAATATTCTCCAATTAAGACATGACCAGAGTAAAGATCAAATTAAGAGTTTATCTGTGAGAACATTTGCTAAGACTTCTTGGATCATTAAGGTGGTGTCTTATAAACTTACTAAGTTTAACAAAAGGACTTACAAGATTCTTAAGAACGTTGTCCTACAACAATATAAAATGCACAAAACATATGTAGAGAGAAGCATGTCTCCAAAGAATTGTGGGTTTGGTTTTTGACACATGGACTACACTGGACTAAAAAGAACCAAGACAATTCAAAAATGAAAAGGTTTCTGCATCCTGAACTTTCTGTGACCAAGAAGCAGACTGAGAAAGTTGTTCAAAGGGTACATCTTCCAATCTTTCTTCAGAAATGGGCAAGGAGCAAAAATAAGGACATCTCAGAGGACAGAGAAGAGTTGTGGAGAACAATGAACCCGGGAACCACTCACACAAAGTAGAATCTAGGTCTAATCAAGGCACATCCCCATTCCCAAAATGTGTTTGGCCTTGAGATTTGCTTTGGACAATGTTATTAACGGTATGTTGCAAATGAAGTCCTAAAAAGCATGTGTGCCTTGGTGCTTGCTCACTCTTACCCTTTGCCATCATCATGAGAATATGCCTGGGTCAGCCTGGTGGAAGGTAAGAGACACATGGAGCAGATGAGAACCACCCCCGTCATTAAAGCTGAACCCATTCCAGATCAGCTGACAGTCAGTCAACCACCCCAGACACAAGAGCAATAAATTCTTACAATTTTAAGCCATTGAATTTTGGAATGGTTTGTTGTGCAACATAATTCTGAAATGAATAACAAATACAGCCACACCTCACTTAACCTCACTTAACAATTTACCTGTTTAATGACCTCTTGGGCTTAGGACCAGTTCTCCAACACGAAGAATCCCCTTTCTCAGTCTGTGTGAGTCTAAGGAAGTTCCTTTCTCAGTCTTTGTCTCGTTTCCACAATAGGTTAATATTCAGTACCTGAAGCGTTAGCAATCACGCAAGACTATATATTTTGTTTATAGTCTTATAGCTATTGAAAAATACATACCCTCTGTTGCCACCACATACCTCAAGACATCTCCCTTTAAGGTCCTTGCTTAATGGCCAAATTGCCTAAGGACCTAGTCGTAGGAACAGAACTCTGTCTTTAAGTGAAAAGTGCATGCATACCATTCCTCCGGGTTCCACCTGCCTTCCATGCAGTCAAAGCCTTAATGTGTGTCCTACCTGCAGTCACTCGCCTTATGACTATTATTCTTATCAGCACCCCCACTTCTATCCTCAGAAATTGTGTTACAGATTTACACATGCTTAATATATAGTCTCACCTGTGCCACCTTTCTGTGAGTATATGTTGTCTACAGTCAAGGCACACCCCTTCCCATGGTGTCTACCTCTGCCACCACAGTCCAGGCATGTGTCCAGCTCTAAGAAGGAAGGAAGGGAGGGACTGGTAAGTGCTTCAATAAGAAGAAGCCCAAATTTAATTTATTCCTCTCATAATTAAGAACAATTTGTAATCTTTGGCAGTAAGGACTATAATATGCTTGAAATTTAATAGACTTGGAAGATGTAATAGGAACAGCCTTGCTTGCAAATGAGCATTTTCTGTGAATCAGAGATTTTGCCTCTGAGCACTTTTTCCTCACTACAAATAATTGAAACTTAAAAGTTGGCAAACAAGTCCTTTATAGCAAGCATTGCTCTTTCACTCTATTGTTCATTAAACACAAATATTTATTGATTATTGTCTATGTGCCAGGTATTGTACATTCACTCTTCCAGGCAATCAGTTTAGAACCAGACAGTCTGGTATCTGAGCTTTCAAGGCCAAGCCTCAAACACTTATGTTTGGCATTTTCTAATTAAGTCAATCATCTTTATGCAGTAATTTCAGGATCTTAGAGCACAATGCAATTGCTGACAAGCAGACTGAATTCAAAGAGAAGTTGCAGTGAGATTCCCCCAAGAATAGACTGTAAGAGGAGATAGTTCCCAAGTCTAATTTTTTCACTCCTGTGATGTCAGGCACCAAGTATAATGTTTGCCCCACAGCTGGCAGCCATGTCTCCTCACTTCCTATACATCTGAATCTCCTAGGAAATTCTTTTAGAACAGAGGTGCCCAACCACCCTCTCCTCCCAGGAGATGTTCTTCCAGTGGGTCAGGGTGGGAGGGGGCTTGTCTGTAGTTTCTCAGGTCCTGCAGGGGATTCCTATGCACAGTCACGAATGAGAACTACTCAGTGTGAGCTCTCTACATAGTTTCAATGTATAAAAAAATGAATAAAAAATATTATTAAAGGAAATGGGTACCATGCTTTTTAAAACCATTTGGTACACTGCTGGGTATAAATTCCAAAGGCAAGAGAGAAACAGGAAGAAATGTAGGATTAGCATTATTGTAAGGATAACATACACTATAATAGGGCAAAAAACTTTTTTTTTTTTTGGTATGTGGGTAGCTCCCTGACTGGGAATTGAACCCAGGTTGCAGCATTGACAGCACCAGCGCCAAAGCCTTAAGCCACTACACCACCAGGGAACTCCAAAAATCTTATGAGAAGAGAGAAGTAACAAGGAGTCTTTAGGATAAAAATGAGAACATTTTAAACAGCAAAACATTTCTTATGTCCATATAAGAGAGAATTTATAGTTTTATCATTTTTTTACTGATAAAATACATTAAAAAACAAACCTCTATGAATTTGGTAGTGTTTTTAAATAATTTGAACTTTATTAATTTTACAGTGTCTACTTACATTTGAAAAACACTAATTCATTCATATGCAAGACACTTTTTATTCAGCTTGCAGTGTTTAGAGGGCATGAGGACTTAGGATGTTACTCAATGATGCCCTGGAACTCATGGTCTGCAAATCAGGAAACTCAAACATAGATCACTTAGTCAGTAATTAGATTCAAAAGAAAAAGAGGCAGAATGAGGCTATTTAGTGGTAAGAAGCATTTTAGAATTCTACATTGTGGGCAAAATAATTTACAAGAAACAAATGAAAAATTGGGCAGTTTTTTGATGAGATAAGTTACCATTCCACAGAATAATTACAGTATACCAAAGGAAGAAGTAAATTAGACCAAGTTCTGAGCAATAAAAAGAACCTGATCAGACTCAGAGAATCTCTGAGGTAGAGCAAGTCTGCAACATTTTCTTAGTGTAGGATCCAACTTAACATAAGAATATCTGGAGGGACATGACTGGAGAAAGAACAACCACTTGACTTGTCAATTTTGGAAAAGGCATTATTATAAAGTAATAGCATTGATTAGGGAAGTAATATCAAAGGCATAGATGAAAAAAAGTAAAAACACAAAAATTCCCTGAGAAGTCAAAAGATATTTTTTTTTAATGCGTCAAAGTACAAGGGAAAAGTGAACAGCCAAGATCAGGATCACAAAGTAGTTCTCGAATAGAAACCATCTGTGACTAAAAGGCAAAGTAAAATGGGCTGTCACAGAAAAAGAAAAGGCATCTTATTATTGAAGGAATAAGCTGTCGAAACATGTAAGTCACAGAAGGTCACGATGTAAAAACAGACGTGTTGCTTTGACTTTCTGGTCTTCATGCTTTGCTGCATGGCCCTGAGCTGTTCTCAGGAAATCATCAAACTAAAGAAATGAGCAAGGTGGGAAGATCAGGACTCATCGACACCCAAGGCTCGGGTATGGTAACTCCACTTTTCTTCCCTGCGCACACTTTACAGTATTATTGGCCATTTGATAAGGATTATTCATTTAAGGGAACATATCTAATCTCTGGTAATATATTCCTATTTCTATAGAATCCAACCCCAAATAATCCCAAGCAACCAGAGCTGTCTTCATTTCCTACTTAGCAACATTTCCCAAAGTCCATTGCTCTGAATGTCAGTCAAGATGCTCCTCAAAAAAAAAAAAAAATAGAGGGGGAAGGGGACACTGTGATAAAATAATCAGCATTATAAACATTCTGCGAAATCTTGCACTTATAATATTTGTTTACCTCTGTTTATCCCATGACTTCTCAGATATTTTTTGCCTAAGATTATCTTTGTCATGTAATATTTATTAAAATTCCATAGAAATAATCTTCCATGTTAAACAACTTGGAAAATCTTACTGATCTTGACCCTAACATACTTTGAAATTTGCCCCTTCAGTCAATAAATACACTGAGGTTTGACAATGTGCCAAACAATCCTGGGATACTACAGTGAATAAGCTAGCCATAGTGCCTGGGTTCTCATGGAACGCTCTTTCTACCGGGCAAAAAACAATAAGCATGAAATCCAATAAATATTCCTGATCATTTCAGGTGGTGCTGAATGCTGTGGGGGGAAATAAAACCCAGACCGGGAGTAAAGACGATTAGAACAAGGGTGGGGTGTGACCGTAGATGAGATGGTCAGGAAAGGCTTTCTACAGAGGCGATGTGTGAGATCAGATCCTAATAATGTTCACTTCATTTTAATCTGAAATATATATTTCTAGTTGTTTGAAAACTAATGATTGAAAAGTAGTAAGGGCAGATTAGTATTTTAGAAATTTCTTTTAATGAAAAAACATGAATTAAACAAGCACTCATTTCCCATCCATTTCACTTAAATAAGCACATGCTGCGTGTGGGTTAAAAACTAGTATCTCTCAGGGATTTCACTTCCAGCTCTCAAAGCAGGTGCATTGAGAACATCTCTGAGTAGAAGTATTCAGTGTCAAACTAGGGTTTCACATGACCCAGAAGTCTGTCCCCTCCATAGGCACTGCCACAATGGTCCCTTTCACCCCTCTCCGAACCAGTCACACACACACACAGTCGGACTCCCGTAAACTCCCTTCTGTAGGGCCAACTGACCAAGGATAATCATCTTAGTGGCTGGTAATTAAGGAGAGCAGTAATACTGGGAAGTCAAGTTCAGTGGTACTTAAACTAGGAACCACTTTTCACTAGCCTTAATTCCTGCGTATCGCTCATCTAAACGACTTCGAAGCTCTTGGGAAAGCAACATGGACAGGTGCACAAATGCTTTTGTATTGTTATGGTACTCCTTAATGAAATACTTCTTTCCCACAGCAATGGGGAAACACTTTTAATATATGCTTTTAGTAAATGATCTTCATAATGATTATTGTGTTTTTGGTTAAAATGGCGTTGAATAACAAAATCCACCCGCATCAAAAGGCACTCTATAAAAAGGCACTAATTCAAAAGGAAGCTGTTGTTTTTAATTTCAACATGTTTCTAAAAGCTCCACTTAGATATTTGCAGTAATAGTGGAAAATCCTTAAGCAGACAAATGAAAATGTTTTTCTCATTGTGTTTTGAGTAGTCCAATTGTACTCAGTATTGTAAAATAAAAGTGCTTTGTTGCTAGGCAATTCCATGAATCATCCCACATCGGGTTTTAGCCAGACTGATGAAAGTGTTCTCCCTTAATTTATATTTTTTTTACTAGAACACACTGTTTGCTTGAGCAACAAAATTTGTAAACTGAATTTTGTGAAGCAATAAATAAATCTTATCCCAACACTAACGTTAATGATACACATAATTTTTGTAATGCCTGGAAATCAGATATAAGGAAGATAAATCCCAGGTGATGATTGCCCTTGGTAATATCTTAACATTGTAGATAAAAGTAGCTCTGTGATCAACCTAAAAAGAGAAAGAATAGAAAGGATTTGCTCTGAACTGCCTCCAGAAACACCTAGATTAGTGGTCCAAGCTGTGGGTCTCCCTGATTTGAGAAATCTCACTGTTTCTGCCTTATCTCTCCAAGGAGAACATTGAAGGAGGCAACATGCCATTGGTTTGTAAGTTTTAACATATTTGTTAAAGGTTAATCATGTAATTCGCAGTTACAGCTAATAATGAAAAACTCACACCCTTTGTGTTATTTTACAACAAAGTAAACAGATATTTAATCATGCTCAATAAAAGGGAATCAAGATGACTCTGAATGAAATATTACTGGCATGTGAGTACTTTTAAGGTCTTATCTTAGTATTCTTTACTATCTATCTGCAAAGTTTATGTATTTATTTGAGCATGTAGACACGGGATTCACTCCAACAAAGAGATACACATCAAGGGCAGTCTTCAATCTTTAAACCTAGTAGGAAGCTCTTATAATTTATAGTGCAATATAGTTTCTACTATTTATATATTTATGTAAATATCTTCTTCAATAGCAGTTAATGACTCTGAAAGCTGCTTTTGTGGAGATTTTGCTTGGTGACAATATGAATAAAACAGTGTGGATCATTTTGCCATTCTCCTAAAAATACAGTGAAGCTTTCAGACAGGCTCTCACACTGGCTTTTAGTTGGATTTGGGTTTTAACTCCTAGTGTTTATGAGCAATAAAGGAAAACTAGAGCAGAACATTTCCGAGGATAGTAGGGGATTTAATGAACAAGAATAGCACTTAAAGGAAGAGGGGTGAAAGAGGAGGGAAAATGAACTTTCCCATGTTTCTCCCTGTGAGAAGTACCATTGCAATTATGCATGTATCTTAATTAAAATCGCATATTCATGTTTTGCATTTTCAGTTGGCCTTGTATAATTAAAACTGCATCACATCTGATGTATTTATAATTATAGCCAAATGGTTATGTTAATGTTCATCTAGTCCATGCTTAAAACAACAAAAAACATGAACAATTCTTTAAATTCTTACCAGAAACTCAATCTCCAGATAAAAAAAAAATCTCAATTTTTGAGATCAATAGTCAACAGCTTTAAGTCTGAGATCCAAAAATCCTGATGCTTCAACAGCACAAACACAAACTGCTCTTAAGAGATAATCTGTAGAGGAAAACAAAAATAAAATGAATCGAAGAAGGTCTAATTAAGGTCTTATGGGATATCTCTCAGTAACCAAAAGTAATTACAGTAGTCTCCTCTTAGCCATAGTTTTGCTTTCAGAGATTTTTAGTTACCCACAGTCAACTGCAGTCCAAAAATATTAATGGCAAATTCCAAAAATAAACCATTCACAAGTTTTATATTGTGTGCAGCTCTGAGTGACATAATGAAATCTCTCCCTGTCTGGGACATGAATTGCTCCTTCGTACAATGGATCTATACAATACATGTTCCCCACCAGTTAGTCACTTAGTAGCCACCTTGGTTATCAGATCTACTGTCACGGTATCCCAGTGCTTGTGTTCAAGTCACCCTTATTTCTCTTACTGTACCTAATTTATAAATTGAACTTTATTATAGATATGTATGTATAGGAAAAAAATAGTATATGTAGGGTTTGGTCAGGCATCCACTAGTGGTCTTGGAATGTATACCCCACAGATAACAGAGGACTACTGCAACAGGAGACAATCATATCTCCTCAGGCTATAATTACTGAGCTTTAAATCCCCAAACCTTTCTATTAAAATATAATTTTTGTGTTACAACATGTGCTTGCTCTTCTAAATGTAAAAACTGTGACCAAATTAAATGTTTCTTATTAAATCTTTACTGAGAAATCCTTTCCTAACTTTTCTTAATAAAAGAATCCCAAAAATTAAAATACTGCAGAATACAAAATTTTATATTGAAAATATTAGCAAGTAATGTTAGACCTAAGGCTTAGCTGTTTGGAAATACTTCAGGTAGGAGGTATCCTGAGCAAACATTCAGCACTTTGATATTCTGGTGGGTTAAACTGTGTCCCCCAAAAATAATATGTGAAAGGCTTAACTTCTGGAATCCCAGAATGTGAACTTATTTGGAAATAGAGTCATTAAAATGTAATTGGTTAAATTAAGGTGAAGTTATACTGGAGTAGGATGGGCCCTTAATCCAATGTGACTGGTGTTCTTATGAGAAGGAAATCTGGATACAGATAGAAGGCCATGTGAAGACGTGGGCAGAGATTTGAGTAAGCCAAGGAACTCAAAGTGTTGCCAGTCACCATCGGAAGCCAAGATACAAGCATAAAGTGGATTCTCTCTCAAAGCCTCCAGTAGAAACCAAGCTTGTTAACACCTTAATTTTGAACTTTTGGCTTCCAGAACTGTGAGAGAATAGAGTTCGGTTGTGTTAAGCCACCCAGTTGTGTGGTACTTTGTGATGACAGTCCTAGGAAAGTATTATAATACAGATGCCTGTGGCACTTGGAAACTTATTGCCTCAGAATTTCAATTTGTATTCATATTCTACAAGCTTCATTAAGCAATATTTTGCTTTTTTATGACTTCAAGCAAGAGGCTTGGATTCTGGAATCCTTAGAAGTCACATCTCTTTCCTTTGTTCTCAAAAAACAGAAAAGAGGAAGATGTTCTTCCTACAGAGTATATCCTCCCATGCTACTATCACTGGTGGTATCTGCCGAAATATCACTGGGTTTCAACCACAGGAGCCAATGGGACTGGAGACAGTGGGACTTGTGTTTACTCCTCCTCACCCCAGAAGCCATAAGATACAGCCACTCAGCAGGTAATTAACCTAAGTGTCTAGCTGCCTTATCAGGCTCATATACCAAGTCTGGAGGAAATTGTCTTGTGAACTGGCAAAGAGAATAAAGAAACAAAAATCTTTCAAATGAGTACTGGTTCACAGACACTGATAGAGAAACATGCAGACCCAGAACACGATCTGGAAACAAACCCCACAGAACCGCACACCTTGGACTTGCTTACTCTACACCAATTGGCATGGCAATTGCACAGCTGGCCATCAACATCATTTATGTTCCCATATCTTGTTAATAAATGTTGTGCTGCAGGTACACAGAGGAGCTGGATGCGCAAGTCTTATTCCAACACAATCCTACACAAGGATGTAGATAAACACAGGTCTTGGGGAAAAGTGGTAAGAATCATAGATTAAACTCTAAAGCACTTCTTATTTCACAAAGCATTTTTACATACATTCTGTAATTTAATTCTCCTAACACCTCTGTTAATTTTCCTGTTTTAGAAATGTAGGTAGTCAGAAAAGTTAAATTCTTAAAGTTGTTACATGTTCCTGATACTGTAACTCCACTTTTTTAAACTTACTTAATCATTAGTTTATTATAAAAGGCTATAACTGAGGAATAGCCAGATGGAAAAGATGCATAGGACAAGGAAAATGGAAAGAGGTATGGAGCTTCCATAACTTCTCCAGGCATGCCACTCTCCCCAGATCTTGGCACGTCCACTAATGCTGAGTTCCGTAACACCACTTCTGATCAAGTCTTTTATAAGGAACTTTTTTATATCATCACCATCATCAATAACATTTTTCCTTGCTCAAATGAGGAACCTTTATATTAATTTTTTTCTCCTCAAGTTAAGTTCTAGAAATCATTTCACAGAAGAGTTTCTACAAGAGGGGAGTTGGGGTCTGGATGGCCCGCATTCTCCATGACACCAGATGCCACCTGCGGCACCAGAAACACCAGAGATCCACATGCTTGTATCTGATTGTCCTATAAACCAAGGCAGTCCTATAACCCAAGAGTTTCCAATTGATCACTCACATACCCACTAAAATGATTTTTAAAATGTATATACCTCTTTGCACAATTTAAAATTGACATTGATACTTAAACTTTTCTTCATAAGCCTACATAGTTGTAAAGAGTGTGACTTACAGTACATTGCAAACGCTGAGATTTAAAAATGAAAGCTACATCACCCTTTAAACATATGCAATGGAATCTAAGTTGCATAATGGTTTAAAAGTCACCTGTTAGGAGACAGTTGCCTTTTCTTGTTGGTTCTCAGATACCCTGCAGATACCGGGCCCTTCATCACACAGCTGAACACATACACCTGGCCTAGGAGTCAGAGAAGCCAAGGAGGATCCCAGGGAAGGGGAATACAAGCTGCCTCACGTCAACAAGGTGAACTAGACACAGCAAGTTGTGTGAGCCACACAATGACCGCCGTTTCCCTTTGACCCTGCAACTCCCCCACTCTAACCAGAAACCTAAGGAAAGAGAATACTGGAAAACACAGTTCAGCCGAGGACTACAGACACATTACACAGCCATCACACCATTGCCCTTGCCGGGTACGGTGGGCCAGCCCAGACATGGAGGCCATACTTCCTGCCATAACCTGAATAATGAGGTCTTTTGTCTCTGACTCAGGAGTCTCGTATCGTCTACCGGCATCCATAAAGCTGTGACAGGCTAACCTGCTAGTTTGCAGGGAGAGTGCAGTCTCGGACTCTACAGCTCTTAACGCTACTATACATGAACAAGATTTCTTTCAAAAATGTTGACCCTGAATTCTTTTCCTTATTCGTATTTCCATTACTATATTTTCTTGTCTTGTTTTTTGTTAACTTTATGGGGGTGACATTGGTTAGTAAAAGTCACATAGGTTCCAGGTGTACAGTTCTACAGTGCATCATCTATGTGTTGTGTTATGTTCTCACCACCCAGTGTCAGGTCTCTTTCCCTCACCATGTACTTGACTCCCCCTCCCTCCTCTCCCACCCGCCTCTCCCCACTCACCCTCAGGTAACCACTGAACTATTGACTGTGTCCATGAGTTTTTGTTTCTTTATTGCTTTCAGTTTTATATTCCACATATTAGGGAAGTCATATGGTTCTTGGTTTTTTTCCTGTCTGACTTCCTTTAGATTTGTACCTTAATATAATAAAGTTTAATGCTCGAAAGTTTTTTATGAATCACACCATCATTCCTTATTCAATAAAAATAAGTTTATAGAAATTAAGTTTTTAAAATTTGTTTCATTTCCTGTGCTTATAATGTTCTAAGTATTCAAAATTCTTCCATATTATGTAATCATTAAAGTTACTATTAGTGAGCATCATATCAAAAGTGTCAAAGTATTTCAAATTTGAATAAGTAATTAATAATCATTAAAAGAAAACTTATTGGAAATTAATACTCTTATTAATAAAATACTGCTACAAATTTATCCATTAAGTAGCTACTATATATAATTTTATGTTAACAAGCTGAAAATATTAAATATTTTATAATATAAAGAAGATTGACTATACTTAGAATAAACATTTTGTAATATGATATGATAAAATAATTTTTAATTATCTAATTGAAACTAATGTAAAACAAATTGCACAAAAGTTTTACCCAAGTGTTCTATGTAATGTATCCTAAAAATTTTGGTAGTTCTAGAAGCATTCCACTTATATTTAACAGATTCTCTAATACTAACCTACTATTAGGCTGTTCAAAGTTCTGTTCTTTCCAATAATAAAACACACTAAGGATGAGTTAGTTCAAAGAACAGCTGAAAAGAATAGCTTACAATTAAATACATAAAAAGGTCATTCTTTACATTCAATATTTCTTAAAGTCCACTTTGCCTTGCTTTCATAGAATCTTATGGTTTTTAGCAGAAAGAAGGGAATGTAAGAGATAAAGTCATTAAACAGAAACTGTCATAACTGTCACTATTCTTATATCTGAATCAGAATATTCCAACACAGGTCCAAAACTTCTAATTTCACCCTCAATAGAATAGTGATTAAGATAGAGAACTACAGGAATCCCTTTGGGTTTATTGAAACTTCATTAATATTTAAAAGAGGATTCTTTTTATTGAAAGCTCAAGAGGTTTTCAACTTCTAATCCATATTAGAATTGGGCAAAATTTGAGATGGGTTAATGGTCTGCTTTTGGTTTAGCAATTAGAAAAAGAATTATTGCGAACTTACACAAGATCTCCAGAAATGAGTTATAGGAAAACAAGACCTTAGACTCTAAGAATATAAACAGTAATGCTCTGAAAACTTTCCATGCTCATATACCTCTTGAAAAGCATATTCCAGGTGAAACCACTGCTATAAACCACCTCAACTTTCCACCAAGAAGCTCCACTATTAAGAGAAGGAGAAAGAGAATAGCGAGATAGAGAAGAAGAATAGATCTAATCAAGAACGCAGTCACCTGAAAGGGTTTGGGGATGGCTCTCTGTTTGTCAAGGGTAACTATAAGCTGTGAGTGCCAAGGCTCCCAGTAGCTAGGGCAACAGGTGCTCCAGCTTGGTAAAAGGGTTTTATGGAGTCCCAGTGGTGGGCACCCAGCGCACACCCATGAACTTGGCTCAGGGCTGAGGATGCAAACATTAGACCCAGCCTATGCCTTCCAGATGAACTCACACAAAGGATATTTACATGTAAGAAAATAATTCCTCTTAGATTTTTCTTTTCTTTTTGTAAAACAGTCCTCTTTCTGCCATGTCCTTTGAGGATAGGGAGCATATCTTTTATTTCATTCTATATACATTTGTCTGCCCATTGTTCATCAGGCATTCTACTCAGAGCTAGGAAGAATCACAAGGGAAAGAAGGTAAACAAAACAATTATGGCAGCATTCCTCTTCCAAGTAACTTATACCACTCTCCTACAATACCTGGCATGGTGCTCATGCCTAATAAACCTTATTAACCCTGGTTTACTTGCTTTCTTGGTTTTTTTCGATGTATTTTTTTATTGTGGAAAAATATACATAACATAAAATTTACTATTTTAACCATTTTTAGGTGACAATTCTGCCTAGTCCTTCTAAATCAGTGATGTCAAAAGTTGGGCACATAGCAGGTAATGGCAATCAGATCACCCTGTCTTTGATCTTTGGGGGGAAATCCCTTGGGCTTCAGAGTCCTTATTACAGAACGCGTTTTCTGCAACACTACCAGTTATGATACTTGGTACAAATGTTTCAGGCATTTAACATGTCCATGTTCACAGGGGAAAACATTAAATTGCTCTTCTCTGGGCTAACCATCTTGGCACTGCATTTTGATCGTCCCATCTCCACACATACTGTCATCACAATGGATGGGGGTTCTGCTTGCTAAAAGAATATAAATAATTAAAGTCCTGCAGGGAGCAGACTTTTATGTACAGGGCTCCATTATCATTCTTGTACCTGGCGGGAGTGTGGCAAAATTACATGAGCTTATTAAAAAACAAAAATGGATGGTTCCAGCTTCATTCCTCTCCCCCATGGAATGGGATCAAATAGTGGTCACATAGAAGCAAGAACTGTCAGTATATAAAGAGCTATCATTGCAATGAGGAGGGAAGCTAACTAACATTTGGTGGAATGAGTTCACAGATGCATCAGCTCCCCATCGTGCCCAAGGCTTCCTGGACACCACTACATCTAGGAGTTCAGACGTTCACATTATGAAATGTTGCCAAGCCCAACCTTAGCCCTTGCTGGATGTTCTGTTTCATCATTCCTTCTTTATTTATGATTCCCCCACATTTCTTAAGATAAAAGCTTACACTGCAGAAACAGTCTAAAGCATACCCCCTACATACAAACTGATCTCCAGATTACCAGTGAAATTGCTGCCTTTGTATACTTATGGACTGACATGATAACTGAAAATAACTTCCATTAGCACTATAAAAACTCCAGCTGATACCAAATGAATTTCATTTGATACCAGCAGAGAAAAATATTGGCTACTGAGATATTCTTTGTTCGTGGTTATTTACAGTTAGCTAGAATCCATGTACAATTCAGCCAGCCAGAAGGCGCCATGTGATTTCCCTCACTCGAGGACTTTGTATAAAAAGTCTTCCACAAAAGACAGACTTACCTTCATTTATTGAAATACAGGGACCGCTTTGTCACACCTGGTCCACCGCAATACATGGAAATGTCTAGCAATTAAATTCTTGAAGTAAGATACAATTAGGCTGACCAGACTTAACCATTTTAAATGGAACAGAAAACAATGGTACTATCCCATTTCAAACAGCACATATGGTCAGCCTTCTGACACCTTGAATTTAGCCCAGTGAGACTACAGTTAGCCTAATATAAGCAGACATTTCAGAGATGTGTCGTACCTAAACCCTGAGATTTCCCCTCCCCTCCTCACCTCCACCCCATCACCATCTTATTTTGTAAATTTTGGATATAGTCAACTAGATGATCAGAACATCCCCCAAAACTGTGCTTCTGGGCATTTTAAAATGTAAATATTTCAAATGTATGTGTATCACCATTGAGAATTAAGGATCAATATTTTGTTATGTCTCCTGCAGAACTTTCTTACTTTTTTGAAGAAATATCACAGATACCATTGAAACCCCCAAATTTGCTCCCTTTCTGGTGAAATTTGGGGAAAACATTATCTAAGTTGGTGTGCATCCTGTCCATTCATGCTGTCATGCTTTGAATACATATGAATGTAGCATAAACAATTTACACATCTTTAAACAGTATATGTACCTATCCTTCTATAAATTGTTTCTTCATTCAACATTATGGATTTTTAATTTTTTATTGTAAACTTACACGCTATTTACCATTTTAACCACATTAAGTGTACAATTCAGTGATATTAATTGGATTCACAGGTTGTGTAACCATCACCACTATCTACATATAGTTCCAAAACTCTTTCATCATCCCAAAGAAAAACTGCATACCCATTAAACAATAACACCACATTTTCCACTCCATCCAGCCCTTGGCAATCACCATCCTACTTTCTGTATAAATTTGCCTGTTCTAGGTAGCTTATACAAGTGGAATCATACAATATTTGTCATTTAGTCTAGCTTATTTCACTTAGCATATCAACACTGTTTTTTAAGTCAACCCACATTGATACAGACTGATGTAGATTATTCATCTTAAATATTGCACAGTATTCCAGAATATCCACAACTCTACTGATGGACATTTCAGTTTGGAACTTTTTGCTATGACAAAAGCAATGTTGCAGGAAACATGGAGGGAATTCTCCTGCAACTGGATATGCTGGGTGTGTGCATCTTCAGCAATTTGTGTGTCAAATTGCTCTGTAAAGTCATTGAACCAATTTATTTCCTTACCGGCAGTGGATGGCATTCCTGCTTCTAAGGATGCTCCAGTATCCTCACTTGCACTGACAGATTTTCATTTAATTTTTGACAATCTGATGGGTGTGATATGGTATGCCAGTTTTTTAATTGACATTTTCCTAATTAATAGTGAGACTAAGTATCTTTTCATGTTCATTAAGTATTTCACATGTTTTCTTTTGTATGTGTTGTCTGCTCATAGCTCCCATGCTCTTTCATATTATTTTGTGCTTTTTTATTGATTTCTGGAGGACATACAATATATACATATATAGATATTCTGCATAGTAACAATTTGACTGCTATGTAAATTTTAGATAACTTTGTTAGTCATCTCTATTATTTCTACTTTTTAATTCATTAACTTCTGTTTCTCCTTTTATTGTATATTTTCTTCTACTTTGGTTTACTTTGTTTTTCGTTGTCTATTTTCGTGATTTGCATACTTATTTTTTCCAATTCTTTTTGTTTTCTAATTCATGCATATAAGGCCACAAATTTCTCCCTAAGTAAATGCTTTAGCTTGCCCCACAAGCATTGATAGGTAGGATTTTAATTTAGTTTAGAAGACTGTATAATGTCTCTTTGGCTGACATCCTTTCTTGTTACTTCCTTCAGCAGAGGGCTGGAGACAATTCATTTTCTTTTCTTTTGGATCTCAATGGGTCTAGATTTTGCCTTGACTCTTAAAATTTGGTCAGGATGACACATGTTCTCTCTCAGTCTCTTGAAGACAGTTTCAGGCACCGCCGTTGCTGAGGGAAAGCAGATGTCAATCTAGGTGCCATGTCTTCCAAATTACCGGTCTTCCTTCTCAAGTAGAGTGTAAAACGTTCTCTTTGTCTTTGATTTTTTTTCCTAATCATTTCATTTTGGTGCCTCTAGGGTGACTTTTTCAAAGTTACTATTATTTTGGGACTTGAGTGTTCCTTCACTTTAATAATTTGTATCTTTCCTCCATATAGAATGTGCTGAACCATCCTGTCTCGCCTCCATTCTTTTTGTTCTATCATTCAGGAACATCTATCAGCCATATAGCTCCAGCTTCTGAAGTTCTCTTTCAAGTCTTACAATGGTCTTCTAAATTTTCAATCTCTTGGTCTCTCTTCGTTTACTTTCTAGAAGTTCTGTTTTATTTTTCAAATCTACCTGTTCTTTATTACAATATCAAATTTCTACACTGTGATTTCTATTTCTTCCTTTAAATCTTTGATCTTTAAAGTTACATTTATTTTTAAATTCTCTTTTATATTGTCCTTTTTCTTTTGTTTGGACATGAAAATATACTCTGTATTTCATGTCTGCTGACCTTCTTTTCCTGTCTTCATGTAATGTGAATTTTGGCTGTGAACTCATATTCAGAGAGGATTCATTTCCATGGGAGTGCCCAGCCCCTGGTTAGGGAGGCAGCCCAGGCTAGTCCCAAACCAATTAAATCATAATCTCTAGGAGTGAGGTCCAGGAATCAGTACTTTATTAAGCTCTCCAGGTGATTTAATGCTCAACTACGGTTGAAGTTGCTGTTGACAACATAGATCCACTCATGTCTGCTCCACTACTTTCGTAAGGCATTGCATTCAGCACCTGCTCCCTGCTTCTAAATCTGTCCTTAATTTTGGCATCTGCAGCTTCCCCTGTCTTGCTTTCAGTTTGGATATATGGGGGTGGAGGGATTTTTTTTATCATAATAAGATATACATAAAATTTTTCATTTTAACCATTTTAGGCACACAGTTCAATGGCAAGAAGTACATTTTCATTTTATATAAACAACACCACAATCCATCTGCAGAACTTTTGCATTATCCCAAACAAAAGTTCTATATCCACTAAACAAAGAATCCTGATTGCCCTTACCTGCCAGTCCGTGGTAGCCTCTATTCTACTTTCTGTCTCTATAAATGTGAGTAGTCAACTACTTCAGGTAAGTGGAATCATTCAATATTTGTCCTTTTATGTCTGGCTTATTTCACTTAGCAAAGTGTTTTCAAGGTCCATCCATATTATAGTATTTATCAGAATTTCATTCCTCATTATGGCTAAACAGTATTTCACTGTATGCATATACCACATTTTGTTTATCTGTTCATTTGTTGATAAACACTTGGGTTGTTTCCATCATTAGGCAAGTGTGAGTACTATTGCTATGAACACAGGTGCACAAGTATTTTGTTTGAGTCTTTGCTTTCAATTCTTTTGGGATATATCTAGAAAGGGAATCACTATGTTGTATGGCAACTTTCTATTTAACTTTTTGAGGAACTGCCATATTGTTTTCCATAACAGCTATAGCATTTCATATTTCCACCAGCAACGCACAAGTATTCCAAATCCTCATCAACACTTATTATATCCTATTTTCTGATAACTGCCGTCATAATGTGTGTGAAATGATTGGGCACATTTTTCATTATTGTGAGTTTACTTGTATCTTTTAAAAAAATAAATAAATGGTAAGTAGAATGTAATTTTTTACTGTGATATGTCAGCCCTGACACTAACAAGATGGCACACTCATAACAAGATGATTTGAGGAGGTTTATTTAGAAAGGGTCTGCTTACAAAGGCCTGGGCCAGGAGGAAGGGGAACACAGGACTAAGACAATAACCTGGGGTTAATGGCTGAAACTATTACCACACCTAGGCCAAAGGGATGAGTGGAAAAAGCAGTTCCTTGCACCTGGAAGGTGAGAGGTGTGTCAAGGAGCCTTGATGTGAACAATGACCTTCACTTAAGAGGCACAGCCAGCCTGGAAGTGACCTCACAGGGAGGAAGCCAGGGGTTTTGAAAAATGACCTCATTTTCCTGTTCCCTCCAATGTCTTGTCAGCATCTCCCCTGGTCAACCCCAAGTGGAGGCCAGATGACAGGAAGCCCTTGCTATTGTTCCTGTAGGTCAGTTCTCCAGGGCGGAGGGCATGTGCTAATTGGAAAATGGATCTAAAGAACAGGTGGAAAATAGGCATTAGTGTAGTTATTTTATCTCCTGGAAGTAGATAAAGCTCCTAGTATATGTGTGAAAAGGAACCTGTAACCAGGTCACTGATCCCTACAGAATTGAAAGCAAATGGTCACATTTGTATTTTGTATCCCTGAGTACATGCAAACCTTATCACTTGAAAAATAATGCAGGAAATGTGGTGTTTATTCTCCACTGATCTCAGCAAGCTGTTTCTGAGAGGACATTGAGAGACATGTAGACATGCTGTGGAATAGCATAATTGCTCTCCATGAAATTATCTCCAAATTTTAAGGCTATGCTCCCCAATCATCCAAAGCATAAGAGACTCTCCCTTCAGCTCTTGTCTTTCCAAGAGTCTTTTTCAATGGTATGTAATCAAGCAATTTTTTGCTGAATAAAGTAATGGTAGATAGCAGAAAAATACCTGCTATTCTTTTCACTCTTTCCTCCAATGGATCATCTCTGATACCCTAGAATTCCCAACATGACCATGTAGAAAGAGAAAACCAAGGAACCACAGAAATACTCATATATTACTTTACAAAATTTCCAAGAAGGGGACAGCATCTTGTATTACACCTAGATTTTCAATTCTCCTACAAAGCAGTAACATTATTCTCAAAATACTCTTGTCTGGTAAGTTGATTTAGGTGTCAATATGACCTCTATGAACCTGACCTATCACCCTTAGATACCTTAAATAATAACTAAAAGATGAGTAAGAAGTTACTTTTTTCTTCTCATTATTTCCCCAAAATTTATTATAGAGACTTTCTGGAAACTCTAATTTTGATAGTATGCAATTTGTTCAATTCCCTAAAGCCTGAATATAAATGTATAATGTCTCATAAAAGGTCATCTATACTTCTAAATCAGCACATACTTAATAAACTCTTTGGAATTACAAACACATCAGAAATTGGTAGAGAAACTGCACAAATATATAAAACTGACTCATCTAATAGCTCATCTAAAATGAAGGGGAGAAATTGCAAATAGCCAACTGTATTGGGCTACAAGGCTGAAAGAGAAACTTCTCCAAAGGATCCTGTTCAAAGGATCTATTCTGAACTATTTACATATAGTGCTATGGAATATATAGTATTGCTTTAAATGTAGTACGAAAAAATAAGAAGCACGCCATGTCCTCAAGGAGCTAACAACCAGGTGAAGAGAGAAAACATCCAGATGTAGAACACTGATGTAAAGGAGATGTCTGATGGCCTGCAAGGACGAGGCCTGTCAGCAGCAAATGCAGTGGACACTTATGGGGGACAGAGACCCTGGAAGAGAAGGGATGGTAGCCAGGTGTCCAAACAGGGGCAAAGCTGGGGTGAAGTCATGGAGTTGAGAATGAGCATGATACTTGTGGAAGCTGAGGAGGAAACCAATTTGACAAGAGCAAGGGATGTTAGAAAGTGGCAGGAAAAAAGTCTACAGACAGTGGGGAAGTTTTTGAGCAGGGGAATAAGCAAGCCACAGACTGGGAGGAAATATTTGCAGCACATTTATCAGACAAAGACTTATACCTCACATATATAATAAACTCCTGCAACTCAATAATAAAAAGACAAAAATTCGACTTATTTTGACAGGGAAAACAACAGGCACGTCACACTATATATACATACACATCCACACGAATGGCCAATGGTCACATGAAAAAGTACTCAATATCATTACTTATGAAGAAAATATGAATTAATAGGAAAATGAGCTGCTATTTAACATCCACAAAATAGCTAAATGAGTAAGATTGAAAAAAACAAGTGTTGACAAATGTGAAGCAACCGAAATCCTCACACATTGCTGATTCGAACAAAAAATGAAAAAGCCACTTTAGAAAGCAGTTTGGCTATGTCTTATAAAATTAAATGTATGCTTACCTTGCATCCCAGCTATTCTACTCCTGGGCATTTAACTGCCGTCCCCATCCAAAATTAAAAATATATATCAACAAAGAGACTTGTACCTAAATATTTATGGCAATTTTATTAATAATAACCAAAACCTAGAAAAAAACCTCAAATTTCCTTCAACAGTAAAGTAGTAGAGATATATCTACATAATAGGATATACATAAGAAAAAAGAAGCAAACCCTATACAATATAGAGGAATCTCAAAAATATCTGCTGAGAAGTACAAGTCCTGAGTAGGCAGTTACTGATATTGTTCAACAGTTCAGGGATGTCTCAGAGATCGTTCTCTCTTTCTCTCTGCTCTGTCACCCTTACCATCCTGGCTTTCACCCTCCCAGTTATGGGATAGCTGTTACAGCTCTAGACATTGCATTCATGTCAAAGGCAAGAGAAAGTTGGAAAGGGCAGTAACAATACTCACTGTCTGCTTCTTATTAGACTTCTACTTTCAATTCTGTTTTCTGGCTTTCTTACTCATATGTTTTGCCAGAACATAGCAACGGCTATGAAAGCCAGAAAATAGAATTGTCAATCTTGATTTAGACCAATTTTGATCTCTCATTTTAAAGCTAGGGCATATTACCACCTAGAGTAAAATCCGAGTTCTTTCAGCAAGGCAGACAGGAGAGATGGATGTTGCACAGACAACTAACAGTGTCAGCCATACAACTTCAAAGCCAAAACAAATCAATAGAAATTCTTTGGGACTGGGACTAGGAAGAGACAATGCTCTGAACAAATGGCCTAAGCCATATTGCAGACACCCACAAAAAGTCAGGGTACTCTCTCTCAGGCAGACACTAAGAAATTCATTCCATACCAAAGGAAAAGAACAAGTGGCATAGCCAAATAAAATATTTTTAAAGAGCTGCTAAGTAACAAGAAGCATAAGCTGTAAGAAGTCCCAGTGCTATGTGTTGGCATTAAGAAACAAGTTAGATTAAGGAATTTAAAGAAGGAAAAGTGAGGGTGTATTGATTAGCTCAGGCTACCACAACAAAATAGTATAGACTGAGCAGCCTGAAAAACAGAAATTTATTTCTGTTTTCCTGCCTCCCAGTTCTGGAGGCAGGAAATCCACGATGAAAGTAATGGTGCTTGATGAGGGCTCTCTCCCTGGTGTGCAGACAGCCGCCTGCTCACTGTGTCCTCACGTGGTGAGGAGAGAAGTCTGGCATCTCCTCCTGTTTGTATAAGGGCACCAGCCCTATCAGAATAGGGCCCCACCCTTATGACCTCATGTGACCTCTATCACCTCCACACAAGCCCTTTCTCCAAGTACAGTCACATTGGGAATTAGGGCTTCAACATATGAATTTGGGTAGGGGACACAAACATTCAATCCATAACAAAGGGTAAGCAACGAACTATTTAGGGGATATGTCCTGCTTCAAATAAACACATGGACGTGCACATTAGGGAGTTTCTCTAAATGGAACATCTAATTATGTAAAAGAAAGACTGTGACAGCAGGACTTGGGATGGAATAAACCCCAAGTTGTTTCCCCACTGGAATCAACAGGCTCAGACTGGGAGATGGCCACATTTGTTTCAAACACTTGCAATGCTACATCTTTGCATTAACCACCTCTCTATACAGCAGAGCTCAGCGGCCTGGAGCAGATGCACTGTTTACAAACAAAATACATTGGCTGGCATATAGCAGCTGTGATTAAGTTAATGACTAAGTGCTGTTTTAAGATGGTAAAAATCTGAAATCACATATCTCGTATGCTATTATTTTGTTCGGTAAATGTTTAGACAGCTGGTGGAAGTTTGCGCTGACACTGACATTGAAACGCATACTCATAGATTACATGATGCATTCCCAGCAACTAAGAGTCTTTCTTCTCTTTCATGTAGGAGACTCAGATCTGTTGCTCTGAGGCAAAGCCATCATAGTTCAACCCTCTGTGCTTCATGAGCCATAGCTTATGCTCCATATAATGAAAAGAAGTAAAATAACTTCCACTTCGTCATGGCCTCAGATGAAAGAACATGGACCCATTTTAGCTGAAACAGACTTTAATGATCTTCTAGGCCAGTGGTGTTCAAACTCCCTTTAGTAGCACAACCCTGTTTTCAAGTGAAATATTCCACAAAGCCACAGTAATTAAAAGACATAAAAGTAGTACTGCTTGGCTAAAACACAGATGCAGGAGATTCTCTCAGCCCCACAGGAGGTCTTAAGTGCCACTACAATGCCCTAGATCTCAAAAGAGGCTGGTTTGCACAGTATGTCTATAGTCTGTTTTTGAGATTTCTTACCTCTCTTTTGACTCCTTATACATCTTGGGAAATAGAATCAGATCCTTCTTGTCAATCTTCAGAATCAGGACCCTTACAGGAAAGACGAGGTAAAGAGAATTAAGATGGAAAATTTTCCCATTCATGTTTGCTGAAATATGTTGTGAGCTCTGTGTGCTAAAATAGTTGAAGGAAAAGTAGGAACTGTCTCGCCCAGAAAGGAGATAAACATTAAAAAAATAAAATATAATAAATAAGTATGAATTGATAACTGGCTGAGATGGGGCAGGTGTGAGGCCGGGTTTGAATCCAAGGAAGAAACCTAGTTGAAAGCAGGTGGGAGTGAGAGGCCTGGGACCCCATTCATTGGTCGTCTGCCCATCCCCACCAAATAAGGGGGGAAGTCTCTAAGCACCAATACAGAAGCCTAAGGCTCCACCCAGCACATTTTGAAATTCACCCTTCAACACTAATGCCCATAATAGCAGGCGTAGCAAATTACTAATAAGAAATAATGCTGCTGAACAAGGTCATCCAATAGACACCACAACGTAGATCATGGTGGCCTTCAGCATTCCCCACACCCTTTTTCTGTCTCCTTGCCCACTCCCCAAACACAAAGCCATCTCCTCTGCTGAGGAGAAAAGCTGCCAGATGAACTCACTCACACTAAGGAATGGAGAAATCAAGGCTCACCACATTCATGACAATTCTAGAGAGACCGAAAGTAAGAGAACAACTCTGAAAACAAGCAAAGGAAGCACCTGAAGAGATATTGAAAAGACCAGGGAGTGAGGAGTTTCACAACTCCCCTCAAATCACAACCTAGAGGAGAAAACTCCTTCACTTACCAAATAAAGGAGCGTTTGGGCAGCCAGTATGGAAACAGCCTCAGGGAGACTTCATTGAAGTAGATCTCCATGCACTTATAGTTTAATCAGTAACAGTTCAACAGACAGTTATTGAGTACCTATTATATGCAAAGCACTTGTATCAACAATGAATTCAAAAGTCCAATAAGAGAAATAGACAAACACTTAAAGGGAAAAGAATGTGAAGATATATTTTTAAAGGGGACACTAACTCATTTGGGAAGAGGGTAGGGTGAGATACGGCTTCACAAAGGGGTAATGTTTAAGGAGCGTTTTGAATAATAAACAAAAGATTGTCCACTGACAAAGAAATTTCATACCAGGACCAAACACATCTGAAACTGGGAAATTTTTGAAATATAAGTGGCGTGCTGTAATTTATTTAGATACATTATTATCACAGTGGAATACGAAAGATATATTCGGAGCCGTGGAAGCAAACTTGAGTGCAAGGAACCTGGCAGAAAGCTAATTTAATAGTACAGGCTACATGTGATCGAAGTCTGAAGTAAAGCAATAGCAGAAGTGTTAGCTTTAAGATGTATTTAAGACATAAAATGGGAAAAAAATGATGACCAAGAGGGTATGAGTGGAAGAGAAATTGAAAATATCCTATGGGCATCTCCTCCATCTTTCATACCAAATTGCTTTTTTCTCTGTCACTATCTTCATTTGTACAGGATGACTCACCCAGTCCCTAAGTCAGAAACTTGGAAGACAGCCTTAATTATTCTCTTTTCCTTATTCTGACATTCAATCTATCAGCAAAACTTATGAAACCAACTGCTGAGTATTTCTTAAATATGTTTTCTTCTTCCAACTCACTTAACAATGTTGAATTCTACTTGAATCCTGTGCTCATGTAAATCAGTAGTGATTAAGAAATTCCCCTATTCTCTTGTGTTCCTGGAAACAGCTTATTGCAAAGAACCCTCCTACCTCATATGACATAGCTAAGACTCATGGATGTCCCCTTGTTTAACTATGACGAGGCCGGATACAGACCCTCCAAATCCGCATTCTTTGCCTTATAAATGATTAGATTAACTATTTGTCCCCACTGATCAATGAGAATAAAATGCCCATTAATTTGATTTGAGTAACCTTAATTAAGTTTCTCTCCTTCCCACAGGTTCCTGAATTTGGCCTCACCCTTAGCCTGCGTCAGCATAGAGCTCATCCTGAAAGGCCCCTCCTGTAAACAGGCTGACCTCAGGGTAAAACACTCTCTGATATACTGCCTTATCATGTCAGACTCCTCATTTATTCCATACCCAGTCATTTCGGCCTTGTTCACTCCTCTCTACAAAAGAAAAGCCATTTTTTGCCTGTCTTTAGAAATGCTTACAGATCGCATGGCCAGAAAATTCACCCTATTGCAATAGTTCTCTTTCCCCCAGTTGCAATGATCCTTTCCAATAAAATCTCTCCTTCCCTCATTTGAATTTGCTTTACTTGGCACAATGTATCACCCTTGGCCAAGTCATCATTCTCTTTCTCCTGATATATGATACTACAATGGACTTTAGCCACTTTTTTTTAATTGTTAAATTTATCTGAGTGACATGGATTAGTAAACGTACATAAGCTCCAGGTACACAATTCTACGGTACATCCTCCATGCATTGCATTATGTGTTCATCACCCAGAATCAGTTCTCTTTCCATCACCATGTATTTGTGTCCCTGTCCCTTCTCCCCCCAATCCCCTGGAACAGAAAAACACCATTAAGGATAAACTAAGAAAATCTGAATAAAGTATGACTTTAGTAAATAATAATGCATCAATATTAGGTCATTAATAGTGACAAACATATCATACTTATGTGAGATATTAATAATAGGGGAAAATGTGTGAGATACAGAAACTCAACTTCTTGTGACTCTAGAACTATTTTAAAATAAAATCTTATTGAAATTGAAAAAATAACTAAAATGAATTAGAATATAAAGAACATATTCCAGGCAAATAAAAATGACACTAGATGAAAGATCTAAGGTGGGAGAAATAATAATAAACATAAATACAGGTGAATACCTATACAAACAAACATTGGCTATATATAACAAAATAATGTCTAATATGTATGAGGAATAGGATAGAATATAATAATAGAAGCCAATAATATAAATTTAAAGCATCATAAGACCCCTAATTGTTGTAGAGTACAGTAAATATGTTGATAATCTTGGACTGTTAAGTTGAGTCAGCAAGTTAACATCTTTATTATGAGCACTAACAGAATAGAAGAATAGACACAGAGCATTGCAAACTTGTCATCTCTTCAGCATTTATGCAGAATCTGACCATTTCGCTCCCCTGTCCTGCTGCTTACTCAGGTCCAAGACAGTGCGGTCTCTCACCTGGATTATTGCAGCAGCCTACTAACTGGTCTCCTTGTTTCTACTCTTGCCCTTCTCAAGTCCACTCTCAACACAGCCACTCAAATGGTCCTGTCAAAACAGAAGTCATATCTTGGTATTCCTCTGCTCAAAGTTCTGCATTGATTTCTCATTTCACTTTAAATAAAGGCCAAATTTATCATAATGATCTGCAAGACCCTGCATTAACTGGCCCCCACTTACTGCTGTAACCTCGTATCCTTCCCCTTCCTCCCTTCATTCCACACACACTGGAGTCCTTACCCAACTTCTGCCCACTCTCACTTCTCTGCCTGTAATGCTCTTCCCCAGGGATTCTGCATGGCTCACTCCTTTGCTGCCTTTCCATCTTTATTCCAATGGGAAGCCTTCCCTGACTACCCCATTTAAAATGAAACCTCCTCACCATAATTTACTATCCTTCTTCCTGGTTAATTTTTCTCCATCACCAATAAACTTACCACATAATTTAGAGAAACTTTGTACTCCAAAATTATAGATTCTGCTATTTGACATTATAGCAATAAAAATGAAACATTCCATTCCTGTCGAAGAATGTAAGTCACCTTGATATAGAGAAGCAGTCTTGATTCACAATCAATGCAGAACTTCAGATGAGGGGCTTCTGGATTCAGCATTCCGTCTCTATCTTAACTTCATAGGTCCTCAGGAAACGGGAATCTTGGGTTCCCTTTACAGTCCAGACCTGATGTTGCTTTGAAACTAAAGTCCACCCTTCCCTCTAATGTATGATACCTCTATCTCTCCCTTTGTTTGGTGAAGCACATAATGATTCTTGATGTGTTGCATTCCTCATTGCAGATGGCCAGAGAAGCTAACTACAAGCTACAGGCCTCACAAGGAAGCTTCTAAGACACTAATACATGGCTTTTATTTTATTATTATTTTTGATCTGTGAATATATGTTTTGTTACACTCACACCAAGGTTTATTGGTTCTGTAAGTAAACTATATTATCTTTATTTGCAGAGAGGTCAAGATTAGCATGTATCTCAAGTAGGTATTCAAATACACTGTGATATATCAAAAACTTGGAATGATTTCATATTTCATTCTCAATTCAGAGAATGTCTGACTCTCCCAAAGAGTCATGTTTCTCCCATAGCTGACATAGTCTGACTGCAAGTGGCTGAATCAAACCACCCAGTTCAACTGCAAGGATGCCAGTAGTCTCACACGGTGGTTCTCTCCTCAGGGAGCTGGTGATGAGGCTGTGAAAACTTGGCCCCCACCACCTTATTCCTCTTCCATCAAGTCCATGCCAGATGTTTCTGCCAGGGTGACAGGGAGGCCACTTTTCTGTGTGTCTCACACTCCTTCAGTAGTCATTACACTAACCTATCTACTTTCTGAGGGGAAAAAATCTCTACTATTAAGGGCCCAGACATTGTATACTTACAAGGCACGAAGATGTCTCAAAGATAAATTACACACTTAGATTTCTTTTTTCTGAGTACTTTAGTGTGTCTCGGTGAGCAATAATGACAACACAATAGGGCAGTCTTTTCAATGAATCACTGATTTGCTGAACATCTGTTGACTTTTAGTCATAATTCATCATTTGATGACATAGTATATTCTATAATCCTTCTTCATATTTTCATTGGAATTTTTTTGGCATGTTTCAACTAGAGAGGTCCAAGAGTTGTTTTATCCCCCATGAAATAAAAAGCTATTCTCCTTCAAGAAAGAATTAATGAATTTTACTAAGTGTTTTAACATTTTAATTCATTATGAAAACCTTCCACAGGTCCCTGGCTGAGATTATTTAGAAACCCTATTTGGAAAGGGTGTTATGTCTCTAAGTTCTTTTCAGCAGCAATTAGTTACTAGTATGGTAATAATGACAATAGCAATGTCTAACACTTGCTGTGTATTTACTATGTGCCAGCTGATTTCTATACCTCCATTATCTCATTTAATCCTTAGAACAATCCTGAAAACGTAATATCCTTATCAACATCTGAGGGTGAAGAAATGTTGGCTAAGAGAGACTGGGTGACCTGCTCAAGGAGACCAGGCCGAGTCAGGATCTGGAAATTAGTCTGTCTGACCTGAAGTTGACATACTTTTCGCTGCATTCAGGCTGCTGTACTGATGTTGCAGCTAATTCACTGAGAGTTAATCCTTTGTCCCCCTATGAAGAAATAGAACTCCTTTGTCACTTCTAATTTTTAATCAGTCATTAGGAGATTCTCAGGCACGAGGCATGCTAGAACTTCTGAAGTAAGAATTAGAGAGAATGGGGAGGAGACCAGGACCAGGCTGGGTGGAGCTGAACAAACTGCCCGCAAGGAAACCTAACTCTTGTCCAGTGCTCAGTGTCTGGCACAGAGGGTGAGGGGGAAAGGCCAATTTAAGTTGGAACAAACAGGGTTCAATAAGTGAAATCCCAAAGAGCCACTATGTGTAGTCATCACCGCAAGGCCAGCAGCCCTCAATGCCTTAAATCAGGTGGTAGCACTGGGGTTCAGGACTGCAGCCAGCAGCTGTGAGGCATGAGAGGCAGGAGTCAGGCCCCCAGGAGTGTTAGTAAGAAACTGGAGACCTAGCGGACAAAGTGAAGGATCCTCATGTTATGAACAGATCTGACCAGCAAGAGGCTCTCAGCGGGGACCTGGCTACCCCTGGTGAACGGAGGCTTATGATCAGTTCTACTGGTCAGAACTGGCTCAGGAAGTAGGCAGGACAATGTCACAGAGGAAAGACACCTGAGATTGAGCTTGAGGGTAAGGAAGACTAGCAATCAACCTTTGATGGGGTGCATGGAGCAATTGTTTAACATCTTGGAAAAGGTAAGCTTTTGAAAAGTGCAGCAAAAACACTTTTTAAATTTAATTTAATTTTTTAAATTTATTGGGAGACGTTGATGAGTAAAAGTTATGTATGTCCTAGGTGTACAATTCTACAATACATCTTCTATGTGTTGTGTTATCTGTTCATCACCCAGAGTCAGTTCTCTTTCCATCACCTTATGTTTGGGTCCCTGATTCTTCTCCCCCACCCCCTCCCCCCTTACCCTCAGGTAACTACTAAATTATTGACTGTGTCCATGAGTTTTGTTTCTTTGTTGCTTTCATTTTATGGAGAAATTTAGTTTGATTATTAACATAAAATCAAAAAACATTTTAGAAAGCAATCAAAATGGCTTTAACTTCCTCCCCTCCAAGTGCAGGAAGCAATGTAGACCTCCTGCAACCCCCACCATAGCAGCCTACAGATTGGGGAAACATTACATCAATTCCAAAGTACCTCTGTGATTTATTTTTAATCCACAGAAATTCTAATAACAGTGAAAGTCACCATTGATTCCCTTAATTTTTCCCATCTCCACCTGCCACTCCATCCCAAAATTCAGAAGTATTAATGAAACTATTTTTCTTCATTTTGATATTATATTAACTCTGGAAACAAAGATACAAATATTATTACGTTGTAAATATTAATATTTCAAATGACCAGCCCAAAGACCAACTGTAGGATACCCTTTGAATGCTTTAATAAGAACAACTCTTGGTAACTACATCACACTTGTGTTTGTTTTGTTCATAAAAAACTTAATTACCACATTTTACAAACACTCTTCCATTTACCTATCATATCTCTGAGCTGGTTTAATTATTGTTCCCTGTTTACAGATAAGAAAACCCATCTCCAGAGACATTAATTGACTTGCCCAAGGTCACACAAACAGGAAGATCAAGCTTGGGTCTAAATCCCAATTCTCTGCCTCTATTGTTTATGGCTTGTTCCTCTCGACCACCTGTGCTATAGCCACTCTTTAAGAATCTCTCTTCCAAAGAAATAGAGGCTAGGCTCTCTGCCCACTGCAACTCTGCTCGCCAAGGTGATCTTTTCTGAGATCCATCAAGAAAACACCAGCAAAGCCCTGTGGGTGCTTAAGACAAAAATAGCCCATGTAAGCCATAGGGATTTCTGTGGAGCCTCAGAAAGAAAGAAGCATCCCTGATTTCAACTGTGGCACATTCATTCTGTGATCATGCTCCTCTGGTCTCGCACGTCATTCTTTTTTAATTTCCACGTAAATCAGAATGTCACAAGCCACAAAATCTGTGAAATTCTGAGCCTGCCATGGAAATACAACTCCTGACGCGTGTCAAAAGCAACTGGCCAAATCCAGCAGAACGTCTTCCAAGGGAACCTTTTTGTTTTCAGTCCATTGTTTTCATTTCCACAATAACTGGGTTGAACATAAAATATGGGTTAAATAGCTACTTTTACTCATATTTATTAAAGAAGCACCATTTCTCCATCTGTGCATAATTTGGGATAAAAGAAATCTTTCTATTCAAACTCTCTATCCAAGAGTCTCTTTCCATTATGAGATAAACTGTAAAATTTGTCATTTTGCCATGACCATACCATAAAAATCTGTTATCTTTCTCCACGGTTTCCATCTTTGCTTCCAACTTAATAAATAAGATGGACTTTTCCTAAAAATATCAATGGAGTTAAATCAGGAGCACAAATGGATTTAATGTCTTTGGCTGAAGAGAAAGGCTAAGAAGGACACAAGAGGGTATTTCTCCTTTGTTAAAGCATGTTGGCTCAGGGTAAGGGAAAGAAATCATTGATTTACAAGATATATACCCAGATTCAACCTCATAGATTCCCTGGAAATTCTGGGAGCCCCTAGCCAATGAAAATCAAATAGTTCAGATGACCAGCCTTCTAGTTTCTCCAGAATGCTACATTCAAGATTACAACTCCTCATATCTCAGTTCATTGTGAGGGTTTACTCACATGCTTTTGCCTCATCAGGAGCAGTTCTGGTATGAGAGACACAACACTTAGCTTGAAAAGCAGCCTCATAGCTTTCAATAATTAATCATCAAAAGGTACTGATTTTGAGATGAGAATCTAGATCTGTTTGTAAATATTGTGATAAATGCTGTGGACAAATAACTATCTCTGACACATCTTTTATTTACAAAATATTTAAAACCAATTTGAATCTTTATTCTCATCACCGTGGAACATGAGATGTTTACCTTTATTTGCAGAGAAAGGAGATTCCCTTTAAAGAAAAGGAAAAGAGAGAGCCGGCAGGGTACAGTAGTTTTCAGTCAGAATTTAAATTTGGATTAGGAAGAGCTGCTCATCTATACAGTCATTTGTTGACAGATACTCACCGTACCCAGGAGACGCTCAAGCCTACATTGATCTCCAGGATCGTAGGAAATGTAATAGGACCAATTGCCAGGTGAAAAGGAAACATTGTCTCACTTCCTCCTGATTCCACAAATAAGGTAGCTGTGGCCCAGGTTGGAGATGGAGAGTCCTCTCTGCATCTTCTCTGGCCCAGGGTTCCTGGGTCTTCTCAAAACCAGACAATTCTGGAGTCTGCAGGGCTGTCCCAGGTCCTTGGACGCCTTGAGGGAATTTGGGAAACAGCTAGGATAACCATAAATTCCAGTTTCCTAGAAGGCCTTTGTTCACATCCATTGACCTTGCCTAGTCATTAAGAACACCCCCTTTCACTCTCAAAAGTAAATATTAGCAAAATATTTGGATAACATATTATAGAAGCACCCTACTAATGACAGAACCAATTCTAGCTGGATTTACACTGTAAGAGATTCAAATTCTTTAAACTATTATAAGAAACAGAAAGATCAATCACTATATGAAAAAATATGAAATGTTTTGATTCATGCATTCAACAAATATTTAAAAGGCATAGTACCTACTAAACATTATGGTGACTATGAAGATATATAATACTGTGGCCTTTGTCCTTTTTATGAGTTGAGCAAAATTTATCCTACCTTGCAACATCTCATTGTCTCATGTCTGTCCTTCCCAGCTGTCTGTTCTGAAACCCAAACTCCTACGAGTTTGTTTATTATTCGTCTTTGGATTCTCCATATTTCTGCTTCCATGCCCTGACCTCTGCTGTCCTTACATTGCTCTGCCTTGATACGGTGAGAATCCTCTAAGATGGCCCTCAACAATCTGCGACTGGGTAGACACATCGCTGTGCAATCTGCTCCGTTAATGAGATTTGGCTAGACTTCCCAACTCACTTCTAAGGAAACAATGTGGCAGGAGTTACGGGATCTCCTTTGTGAGATTAGGTTACAAAAACACTGGCTTCCCTCTTGGGCCAGACCCCCTCTCTTGTTTCCTCATATTCTTTAAAAAATAAATAAATAAACCCAATGGTGTACATAACAAAGAGAAAAGAGTGAACTGTAAAGAGACAGCTCCTCAGGAAGGACACAAGCTAGAAGGGTGCAGGCATTTACACTGTGTGAAGCTTTAGTGTTGGCAGGTTTCACACTAAAGACTAGACTAACTTCTATGAGATCGTTACATCTCTTCCTCCTATAAGAACAATTCTCCAACCATGCAAAAGTGTTTCTGCATCCATTAACACTTCATTCTGAAAAGCCTGACTATGACAGAGGGAAGAGCTGAAATCCCATCTCACCCTGCATTCAGCTGACTTAGAGATCAGCAAACAGATTTCTATTCATGACAGTACAAAGAGTACACCTTTTATACTCTTAGGTAAGAGCAGAATTGCACAGAAGCAGAATAAGATTTTCTTTTGGGAAATGAATGTCTTTTACCTAACGATCATAAACAATTCTAAATTCTCTTTCAGTGTCCTTATCCCATGTGGTTCAGACACAGAGCCATTGCAAGCTATCAACAAGAACAAGATTTATACTCCAAAAAATGGGATAAAACAGAATTTTCCTCCCTTTGCACTGCATCCCCATGGAATAACTAAGGCAATTCTGTCTTCAACAAAGAACTGTGATTACTTTGTGACCTTTATCAGACACAATGTGCTTGCGTGTTGAGAACGCAAAAGGTGATTGAGTTCTCAGCTTGACTCCTCTAGAACTCAAGTCCAGTGGGCAGGTAAAGCTCAGAGAGCCACTATTGGGATGTGTGTTCATTTCTAAAACACATACAGATGAGCCCGTTGATGTAAACAATGTTTTGCAAAATCTGAGATCGGGAGGAGGCAGTGGAAAAACAGAATTGAGTTTCAGAATGTTCCAAAGTTCCATCTTTAGGAAAATGAGGAAAGATGTCAACTTGAAACATTCATCCTCTAAGAGACTGTCATGCTGTCAGAGATTTAGATTTAGATCCCTGTGTCTGAACAGGTCAGCAGGGCCAACAAAGATGGTCTTTGATGTTCCTTTTGTGGATTTTCCTCTCCTTCACCCCTAAGGCTTGCTGTTTCTGTAGGTCATTCATTACTTCTGTGCTCTTACCTTGCCCCTACCAAACATATTCCTCCCCCACACCATACACCACACACACACACACACAACTCCAAAGCCTGTTCCAGATCCTTTGTTCTTTCCATTCAAACCTAATAAAAATAAAATGTGCCCTCCACATAGAGCCAAAAAAGCATCAACATACTAGCCTTCGCTTACAATTTATAGCAGGTACTGGGAAGAATATGTGTCATTGCCTCCAATTCCCGACCTCCCAATCATGTTGCAATATTTATTCAATTAATCTCTAAATAGTCCTTTGAGACAGGAAGGAATGGTAACTAAGACAGTGGATGAACTAAAATATCCTAAGTGTATCTTTTCCATGTATCCCGCTGCACACTGATGCAAGAGGCAGCCATGGTTCCATGCCACAGTTAGTACGATTAGGTGGCACTTCCAAGCCTTAAAGAGGATAAATACAAATCAGGTATAAGGCAAACTCTGACTTAGCTGCTGAAAATTCCAGTCAGAAGGATTCAAATGAAAGCCACATTGCTAAAGTAAACAGTAGTGCAACTTCTTAGAAAAATAAGTCGACTGAATTTCTTTATGGGCTGAGTTGTATCTCTTCTAGAATTCATATATTGAACCCCTAACCTCTGTACCTCAGAATGTGATATGTTTGGTGTTAGGGTCTTTATAGAACTCATTAGGGCGCTAATCAATACCTCCATGTTCTTATGAGAAGAGAAATTCTGGATACAGACATTGTATAAAGGGGAGATAACGTGAGGGCACAGAGAGAAGACAGCCACCCACAAGCCGAGCAGAGAGCTTGGGACAGACCCTTCCTTTACAATTACAAGGAACCAACCCTGCCAACACCTTAATTTTGGACTTCTGGCCTCCAGCACTATGAAACAATGCATTTCCATTGTTCAAACCGCCCAGTGTGTGATACTTTCCAAAGGCAGCCCTAGCAAACTAATATGATAGTCATTCTCGCATTAGGGTACAGCATGTTTCCGTGGGTAAAAGCATGTGTGGGGATTAGAGAAAGCTTGGTTGGAGTTGGAAGTCCACCACTTCCTGACAGTATGAACTTGTGCAAGGTATTTCCATTTCCTAAGACCAATTTTTTCACCTGTAAAATGGGGATAATAATGCCTATCTCATAAAGCTGTTATAAGGATTAAAGATGATACACACACACGCTGGAAATGTCAACCTTTGCAGCTGATAAGCAGTTCAAAGGAACACTAGTCATCATGACTTGAAGGTATCTTGGATGAATCATGAATGGTCGTGCTGACAGTCTCATAAGTTAAATTAGATACTTCCTGAAATAAACTGATGCAATGGACTTAGTACATTTTTACAACTCTTCCAAGAGATGTTGAAAGTTGAGAGATAGTCAGCCTTTAATTGCCAAATCATCTAGGTCCTAGGCCCCTAGCACCTAATCCAGCCACGTGCTTTATTGGGTTGCGGTTCAAGGTTTATTAGATAAAAGCAGATTTCTCTTTAACTTCCTCTACCAAAAATCAAGAGTTCTTTTGCCCACCAGAGGAGAAGTTCTTGTCCAAGACTTTTTTTTTACCTTATGGATTTTCTGATACTGCCCTCTTTGTGCACTTTATCCACTGTGGTCTAGCAAACAAGATAACCAAAATGCAGTAGTAAATGTTGCTAGAAAAAGGAAATGTCAGGGCATAAATTTTCTTCACGTGGGACTGTCAGCAGTAAGTGGACATGTCCTGGTGCTCTTATCCTGGAATGCTTGATTACATCCACAGAGAGGACAGCACCAGGCCTAGTACAGTCTGTAATCACACCAAGAGTTCTCGGTTAAGTTTGTCTTACTTGGTTGTTCCACACACCCCCTGTTCTTTGGTCCCGATGTTTCTGGAAGAGTAAGGCTCTGCTTTTTTCTTTATATCCCTTCATTCATTCATTCATTCATTCATTCATTCACCAAACTCTGATATCACTCCATTAGTCAGATAAGGCTAGGCTCTGCTGTCCGTGGAAGCAGTCCTAATCCCAAATGGCTCCGAGACTAACGATCTAAATCAGACCTGGGATGAATGTTTTCAGTAATGCTTCCTTATCTCCCTTCCCCTGAGGTCATACCCAATTCTGATTTTCACCTTTGCACCTGACTCTAGCGTAATGGTGATTTCTTAACTATGTATAGGGTTTTGGTGGTGGTGGTGGTGGTGGTGGTGGTGTTTTTGCTTTTTCAAAGCACTCTTTATTAGCATATTGTCTTATTGAATGTGAGGTAGGTGGGGCAGAGAAATGAGAGGAAATTGATCTACATAGAGGTTGCATGGCTTGCCCAAAGTCACAGGACCAGGACCTAGTCCTTCCAATGAGGCTGTCTGGTTCTTCCTTGATAACACACAGGACCTACCCAAGGCAGGAACACAGGACACAGGTGTATTCACATTGCCAGCTCAGATCTTGCTCACGGACCCTCCAAAGAGACCATTCTCTGTCCTCATTACCTGCTCACCTTTATCCCAGGGAGCCTGGAATAAGTCTCCCTCACAACCTCTTAATGACACCATGGGACTAGGGAAGGACATTTGCAGCCAAAGGAAAGTGTTATTTATAACCATCTGCACAAAACAAATTTGGTATTAACTGAAGTGACTTCCTTCTGGCACAAGATCAGTGCTGAGCTCTTTGTCACCAGTATCCTATAAAACAGCTCAGTACGTATACTCAGTAAGCATAGGCTCTAGTTTCCCCGTCTCTCTACCGTGGACATTATCAGTTCTTTAACCTCTCTCAAATAGGCTGCACTTCACACATCCTCAGAAGGTTCTCTTTCCAATATAATTTAAACCAATATTATACATTCTTAACAAAGGAGGACTCTGAGGGAAGACAATCTTGCAGTATTTCCATCAGCGTTGGTCTCTGTATGTTTGCTTTATCATTTGACCACTCTTCAGTAGTGTTTCTACCATCTGGCCTCGTGCAAAGCTTCTTTTTCCTTGTATGTTACCCTCCACTGTTCTCACCAAGTCTTTCCTCATTCCCATATACCAAACTCATGTTAACCTTTTGGAAGGCAGGACCCATTTTGGGTTCTTGAGCTTCACATCCAAGTGCCTAAATGAGGTTTTTGCACCACAGAGCAGGTTAAAATGAGCTACAACAGCAGATGTTCCTTAGGATTTCTTCTATTACTTTGAGTGAGTTCTAACTGCATGTTGTCTAACATTTTATCTTCTTAGCCTTATGTGATTGGATACCCAAGACAGACCATAAACCAATGTATTACTGTAACTTCAATTTGTATTGCAGCCCTGTTAGCTGTCACTGAGTCAGTGCCCAAAGAATTTGGTTGAATAATTGTCTTTCTTATTCAGTATACGTAGTTCCCAGTATAAGAAATGAACTTGCATGATTTTTTTTGAAGTCTGAATAAAATCTCTTATCAAACACATGTCCTTTTTCTTACTTTGCTTGTCCCTACATGCCTGAGTAAATAGAAAGTTTAAATTTTGGCTCACATTTAACCCTTACTAATAAGAAATATCATCAAAATTATTTTCTTTGAAATTTGGAGCTCACATATATACATATATAAAACTTTACTTGAGATTTCAAACATAGTTAAATGTTTGAAACTTCTATTTCTACATTTGTGCACAAATACTACAAAAATTAGTCAGTGAGTTAGAAAGTAAATATACACAGTCCGGCATAAATATTGCCTCTCTTTTATTTACAAAATCATAAACATGTAATTCTATAACATAACAATATCACAACTACATAAACATAACTGCTTTAAAAAAGACACTATTTCTGCTAGACCCTGTATATCTCGACATGAGCTTTTACTTTGACAATGGGACAGATTATTGCTGGAGGTCTTAAAAATGTCAAGACAAGGCATTAAATGGAGGTAACATAAAATTTGTAGGATATCACATACAGAATATTATTTGTTTTATACCACACACACAACACACATATATATGCTTATAAATGCACGAAGAATTACTTTTACCTTAAAATTTTCAATTTCTTTCACATTTTACCATGACCATGAGCTACATTTTACAGAAAAAAAAAATACTGATTAAGAAATCACTAATCTCTTAATATAATTTTCAAGATGTCAGTTTTATATATGTGCCCAAGGTTAGATATCTCTGAGCCAGCATGACGGCTTTTATGCTCTGTGGATTCTATTCCATTAAACACTGGTATATGAGTACTTTGAAGGTGACTATAGTGATATTCAGCAACAAGGTATGCAGCCCTTTTTGTAGCATGAGTTCACAAAATTAATTGACCTCATAGATCAGGGTAAACACAATTTTTCTGTAAAGAGCTAGATTATAAATATTTGAGACTCTGTGGACTCGTCTCATTTGCAACTATAAAACTCATCTGATGTAGTTCAAATTCAGATAAAAACAATATATAAACAAAGGGCATAGTTATGTTCCAACAAAACAGGCTGGATTTGGCCTATGAGCCATAATGTATCAACCCCTGGTCTAGACCAATACTGTAGCTACTAGCCACATGTGGCTATTTAAAATTTAATTAATTAAAATGAAATACAATTAAAATCAGTTTCTCAGTGAACTAGCCACATTTCAAGTCCTCAGTGATCACATGTGGTCAGTGGCTGCCATAATGGAAAACATAAATATAGGACATTTCTATTACCACAGAACACTTAAACTTCCTCTCAGGTTGTTCAAACAACACTAGAATACTGTGGATAATAGTGGTGGGGGGGGGAGTATTTTATTCTCTAAGCTACTAAATTCTAATGATTTTGATACTTACTCAATTTGAATGATTTCTAGCCTCAAGTAGTGTGAAAGCTTCATATTCTGTACAAAATTGCCATCGTGTGATTTTAAGCAATATTTTAATTTTCACCAGTGGCAAGGTGTTAAAAAGTATGTTGAAATTTTATTTAGAAGATTAAATGAAGAATGGAAAACCAAAACTATCTATATAATAAAGATTATGAGGTTGGCCACCTAATCTTTTAAAAAATATATATCTTAGAAAACTGAAGCCTAATATACAATAATTTTTAATATACCAAAAAGTGATGTGTGGGGAGAAAGAGGTAAGATATAACAAAATCTGGGGTTCCCTGGTGGAGTAGTGGCTAGGCTTCGGCACTCTCACCACTGCAACCTGGGTTCGATCCCTGCTCAGGGAACCAAACAAAAAAACAAAACGAAACAAATCTGGCATAATCATGTCTAGCAAATGTGTCTGGTTAAAAATTACCATCTGGTTCCAGAAGCACTTAGAAAGGAATTTGTCCAAGCGTTAGTATCCCTTAGGGATCAGAGACGAATGCACAGTAGGACAGGGACACCTTGTTTTGAAAAGCGTGAGCTGTAAGAGTCTCCAATATGAAAGGCAGCTTGCAAAACTACACGGGACATGAAGAATAAGGGGGGAAGGACCTTAAGAGAACTAGCACCGTAGCATTTCCCACCTCTTCATTAGATTTCCACAAGCTTCCATTTTTCCCATGCATGTCTTGGTGGTTTACATGGACACAGTACTTACCGCCCATCTATAAGGGCCTTCAGAGGAAGAATTTACATGCCAAAAAAATTAGAAGAAAAGAACCAAAGGCCTGAGAAAAGCAGCTCCAGTTTGCCAGCTAGCCTAGTGCCCAAAAGAAGTTCGTCAAGTACCCGCCTAAGAGATGGCCGCCGTCCCCAACAGGGCCTGCAAGTTCTGCCCATTCCTGCCGACTGCTGTCACCTCCTGACCATGACACCAGTGAGTCGCCGCACCCTGCACTGACTTTACTCACTGTTGCACCTCACGATCGTTATTACTGTCCTGGGGATATGTCATCTATGCATCAACAGTAGCTGCTGAATAACAGCTAAGGAAGGGATACCCAGGCAAAATCTTCAGGCATGAATGAAAACTTACACCTCCTCTAGATTTTATTCTATGCAAATACATCTCTGGCACATGTCTAGATTTAAAGTAAAATCCAGTTTCCAATTTTATTTTTGCATACAATCCTTTATAATAAACCACTGATGTGCTAATTTTTCAAATGTTTTTTTTAATAAAGAAAAAAAACAAGTTTTTCCCCTCAGCCCATTTTAAAGCAGATGTGTCAGCATCTGGTCACAGCTGCAACAATAAATGTTTGTTCTCCAAAAATCATGATGACAACTACAGAATGGAAGCTCAAGAGTCTGAGAGCAAGGCAGTTGGTTTTTCGCTTTGAATCCCCCACCACTGCAAGAGTCCAGACAGAAACGTGTTCAGTTAAACTTGGCACAAGTGCGGGCCAACACTCGCATTCCAAACTGCATAATTTTATCATTAAGATCATCAGTAGCCAAAATGAATAGAACAACATTAATCAAGTCTTTAAAATACCACTGTACAAATCAGGGCCTCTCATTTCAAAGCAACTTCAACAACTCCCAAAGGGCGTCATCTGGTGTAAAGGACACACGGTATTCTCACTGCTTGGCTGGCTCAGGTATCAAAAGGCTGACGTGGCTCCAACAGGAATCCCAGCATTACATACAGCAAGCTAGGAAACTGTGACCCCAGTCTGAAGATAACTGCAGTCACATTCTCTAGGTGACAGTCATCATCCCCAGTCCCTAACCAAGCCCCCTTTATTCTCTGACTCAGTTTTTCTTTATAAAAGTGGTCAGAATGTGAGCCTCCTCGCTTGGATTTTGTGGTATTGGTGTGGATTCCAGAGACACAAGAGTACTTTAAAGATCAAGGCAGTGGATTTCATATGAACAAAGAAAAAGAGCTGTGGTTCTCTAAAGCTGCGGTTCTCAAAATTCAAAATAGAAACACAATCCCTGGAATCTTGATAAAATTCTGATTCAGGAGGCCTAGATGAGGCCTGAGACACTTCATTTCTAACTAACTCTCAGATGACAATGATGCTGGACCATGAACCACATTTTGAGAAGCAAAACCAAGTGCTACATTAATTGTTCATGCTCAGAGAATTGTCTTTAGGCTTGGGGTTAATAAAGGGCATTATTCTTAGAATGCAGACTTAGAAAACTATTAGAGTGAGATTGGACCTAGGAGATTATCCAGAATAAACTCTTCCTTTGTGAAGAACATTTAAGAGACTCATCCATAGTCACGCCACAGAGCAGCAGCAGGTGCTGAGTCTGGCTTCCTTTCAACAGCCCAAATAGCCCAGATCCCAAGTTCTGCTCAGCAGGACAAGCATGTGCACTGCTATGGAGGGGGACAGAGGGGTTCCAGGAAGGGAGAGGGAAGAGGGCGGAGAGAGGTGTTACTCCTCACACATCTGTATAACTGAGTTAGGCAAAGAGAATGGTTCATGACTTTAAGAACCATCAAAAGAGTTGTTGGACATTTACATTCCAGTAAAATTAATCAATCCATAAATATTTTATCATATCTACCCACACTTTTCTTATAAGCAATACTATCATATTCTGGAAAACCAGGTAAGGTGGGGTGGATCCCTGCTTCCCACCTAATCAAAGTCTCACTTCTCTCCCCTACGGAGGACAGAAACAGACTACCAATAGCCCCTACTCTGTGCCTAAACTCACTGCTAGTTTCTTTATGTATGGCATCACATTTAACTCTTGCAATCTGTAGAATGGATAGAATTACCCCTGTTTTGTAGATGAAAAACTGAATTTGAAAATGATTAAGTACCAAGTTCATGGTAATACAGCTATTAAGGGGTGTAACTAAGATTCAAATTTTTTTGGTTGCCTACCCCAAACCCTGAGCTATATCTTTGTTTCTAAGCCTAAATTTATACGAGGCCCATCGCTTATGTCAATTTATAATTAGCCTCCAAATTTATCAATGTTCTATTTTCAAAAGCTAGAGTTATTTCTAAAAGACACATCCTGTCCCACATTTTATCAGCTTGTGGATCTAGGTTTTTAATAAGGGGTAACCAAAAGTGCCCTATATGCTTGAGTGTTTAAGTACCTTTTAGTAGTGGTTACAAATGTTAAACTCACCAAAAACCATCATCAAAACAGATAAATAAAGCAATTTCTGGAAGTCATGATTGGTGAGTATAAAGAGAAGAGAGAACAGGAAACATTACATGTCTAAAAATGCAGGGCCCTCAGTTAGAAAACTAGTATAGGTTGCTTCCAAGAGACAAACGTGGTGATAACAGTGCTGAATATGCATTAGCTTGTACAATTTGAGAGCATAAATAGATCATTCTGGTGAAAGTTAACTCAGGAATGGAAAGTTATCTCCCACCTGGCCCTTTAAAACATCCTTCATAGCAGAACAGAGACAATTGGGAGAACTGAGGCTGAACTTTGCTAGGAAGGAGCTTCCCCTGGGCAGGCACAGTGATGGCCTGTCAGCAATAGCTGGATTCTAATATCAGGTGGGGTCTCTGAAGGATCAGAGACTTGCTCAAGGTCATTCATTAACTAACTTGTTTACCCTTTAGGGTCTTAATCACATAGATTTGAATTAATCACTCTTCTCTATTAGAGTATAACATAATAGTTATTTCATGTAAGGACCCTCCTTTGTTTTCTTTTGGTATTTTTATTTTATCCTGTTTTATCCCTGACCCTCATTCCTATTTCCCTCCCTTTCACAGACTTCCAATATGATGGGTTTGACATGCATCTTTGAATAGTTTGATGGATAAAAAAATCTGTCTTAGCTCAGGCGGCCATAACAAAATGCCATAGACCGGGTGGCTTAATTTAAGCAACAGAGATGTATTTTCTCACAGTTCTCGTGGTTGGAAGTCCAAGATCATGCTGCCAGCATGGTTGGTTTCTGGTGAGAGCACTCTTCCTGCTTGCAGATGGCTATCTTCTTGCAATATAATGAATTAGCGCGCGCACACACACACATACACACACACACACACACACACACACACACACACACACACACAGCATGCGCTCTGGTGTCTCTTCTCATAAGGGTCCTAATCCCATCATAAGAGACCCACCCTCGTGACCTCATCTAACCTGAAAAATCTTCCAAAGGCTCCATCTCCAAATACCATCAAATAGGGGTTAGAGCTTCACATATAAATTGAAGAGGGGAGCACCATTAGTCCATAGCCGTATGCAAACTAAAATGTATATAAATTATACTGTTCTACTTTTTTAAACAAACATTCCCCAAAGGATACACCTTGTTAACTACTGCAAATGCTCCCAATGAAATGTTTTGGCCATTTAAACTGGGCAGAATATACCTGAAGGGAAGCAGAGAAAGGATGAGGCTTAGGGGAGATGGAGGGATGGGGGATTAATTACTTCGCCTCTATTCGAAGTTTTGTCTGGTCTTCATTGTATGGACATAGACACTAGAAAGTCCGAGATGGGTACAGGTGAAAAATTTGCCCATAATCCATGCACAAAATTCAGGCATGACTAATTTTCCTAACAGATTGATTTTACTCCATCTATTTCTTTTTCTTTTTACACTTCTAATATTCACAGCATGAGAGCTCCTTATTATTTTGCCTCTTTTTACTTAAATAAAATTCAATTATACCAAGTCAGGCCATTAATAACCCAGGAGGCCATGTAAGAGTGACCTAAAACCTGGATTCCTGGACCAGCGCTTTACCATGAAGCTGACCATCTCTGAAATGATGGAATAGAAATGTGAACAATGTGTCAGCATTTATTTTTCTCTCACCTTGAGTACATCCAAACTAAGGAAGGCCTACAGCTTCTAAGGTTTTATCTGTGCCAAAGGTTCTCACACTTGAGCTAGCATCAGAAGCCCGGAAGGGCATATTAAATTTGGGTTCATCTCCAGTGTTGCTTACTCAAAAGGCTGGGGCTGTGGCCCTGGGATCTGCATTTCTAACAAATTCCAACACAGTGCTGATGCTTCAGGGCTCTCACTCTGAGAACTGCTCTTCTGTGCAATGTCAGGCCAGATATGTGGGAAGCTTAGGAAATGAACTGAGATACAACATATAATTATTTTTATTGTCCCCACATATGTCTCCTTGTTTTTTAAATCCTCATGAACCTCTAGATATATATTTAGAGCATAATTTTCAACCAGTGCCCACGAAAACCTATAATGGGGTATTCAAATACTTCATGTCCTCATTTTTTATCTACTTGATCTGCCAGTTTGTGACAAAGGGGTATTAAAACCTCTCACTATGAATGTAGATTGTTAATTTACTCTTTTGCTTTATTTATATTTCAAAGCTACGTTGAAAATGGTAAATTGCTTCATGATTCTTCTGTCTTCGTGGTAGGTGTTTTATTAATGTAATGCATCTTTTCTTTTTCCTTCTCAATGCTCTTACCCTTCACTTATATTAATGTTTTGTCATTTTAACATTGCTACTCCTGTTTTCTTTTGATTAACATTTGCCTGGCATGGAATTTGCCCTCCCTTTATTTTCAAACTTTCTGCATCATTTGGTTTTATATTTGCCTCTTGTAAACAGCTCATAACTAGATTTTTAAATTTAATTCTGAGAGTCTGTGTCATTCACATAGATGGTGATTTCTGACATGTTTTCCTTTCTGCTATCCTGTTTTGGTTTTCTGTTTAATGTGCATCCTTTTCACTTCTCCCCCCTGCCTCTTGTTGGTTCAATTTTCTTTATTTCATTTTTCTCCTCTAATTACTTAGAAATTACAACTATTACTGCTATACTTTAAATAGTTACCTTTAAATTTTTAACATGCATCTTTGAATACATTTTTGAAAGCCAAATATTAATGTATTTGTTTATTCAAGAAATGTTCAACTTTTGCTTACACACTGTGAGTCACTGCCCAGGGATTCTGCAGAGTCAATAATCTCATGGAATTTACATTCAGGTGGGGGAGAAAGACGTTAAGGACAATGGAGGCCATCTGTGGGTGTTCACAGGACAGCAAAGAGATTAGTGTGGCTGGAGTGGTATGAGAGAAGAGGAGGGCAGGGATACGAGGTCAGAGGGATGGTGGCGGCCCAGTCACGCAGGGCTGCATGGGTCTGGGTGAGGACCTTAACTTTTGCACTGAGTAAGTTGGGGGCCATGGAGGGTTTTGATCAGAGGAGAGCAGCACTCTGACTTGGGCTTCAGCATGGTCACTCTAGTTCAGTGTTAAAAATCTAATGAAAGAGGCAGAAGCAGGAGGCTAGTGCAAAAAGCAGGTAAAACAGGGTGGCCTGGATCAGTGTCACAGTGGCAGAGTGTGATGAAAGTGGTCAAATCCTGGATATGTTTTGAAGACAGAGCTAAAAATAAAGTTTGCTGGAAAGCCAGATTGTGGCATGAACAAAAGAGAGGAGGTGGAGGCGACAAATACTCTTTCTGTGACCTAACTCCAGTCAGGCTCCTGTAAACCTGCAAGGTCCCAAACGTGGGCTCTGTCCTTGGCCCATCTAGTCCTGTTTTAGACTGGGTCACGTTAGCAAAACTCTAATCAAATTCCTCACCTCCCACTCTTGATATCTCTTATGGACTGAATGTTCGTGGCCCTCCCAATATTCGTATGTTGAAACTTAATCCCCAATGTGATGGCATTAGGAGATGGGGCCTCTGGGATATAATAAAGACATGAGAGGGAACCATCATGAATGGGATTCCTGTCTTCATAAGCATCATGACAGAGCTTGATTCTTCTCTCTCTTGCCTCTTTCCACCATGTGAGGACACAAGGTGAAGTCAGAAATTTGCAACCCCAGCAAGAGCTCTCGGCAAAAACCAATCATAGTGCCTCCCTGATCTCAGTCATCCAGCTTCCAGAACTGTAAAAAATAGATTTCTGTTGTTTATAAGTCACCCAGTCTGTGCTATTTTGTTACAGTAGCCCAAACTAAGACTACATCTCGTCACCCTGGCCTGCCTTCAGTAAGAATCCCATTGACTTAGTCCAGCATGAATCCCCCTACTCTGGATGTTTCTTCTTATCACAGTAATTTTCCACCCACTGACCTCCACCCTGCTGCTCGGCTATAAATTCCCACTTTTTCTTGTTGTAGTCAGAGTTGAGCCCAATCTCTCTCCCCTACTGCAAACCCCACCACAGCAGTACCCTCTGAATAAAGGCTGCTTTACCATCCTTAACAAATGCCTGAATGATTTTTTTATTTTAACAAAAACAGCACTAGGATGTTTCAGCTGAATGACTGAATGACTGGAGTGGCCATTAACAGCAGGAAGGACTGGTTACTGCAGTGCAGGTTGGGAAATAGCAAGTTAAGTTCAGAACATGTTAAATGTGAGATACCTCTTACACACCTAAGTGAGATAGACAGTGTGCAGCCAAAGAGAAGGGTCTTCAAGTTACGGGAGGCAGCAGTGTGAGAGAGAAGCATTCAGAAGTTCTCAGCCTAGGGATAGTATTAATATTTAATGGCACAAGCTTGAGAACTCATCGAGGCAAGCAGCATAAAGAGAAGAGAGGTTAGCTTTCTTACTGGAGTACAGGGGGGTGGAAGAGCCAGAACACATCCACCCAGATGGGCTGCGCCAGTTGCCATGGGGCCTTGGGTCTGAACAACTCTGAGGTGAAGAATTAGTAGATAAACATAGATTTCTGTTCAAAGTGAGATTTTGAACACCTCCACTTGTCTATAGCATTGAGCTGAAATGAGATCAAAGTATTTTTTCTTGAAATAAATAGAATGCAGATTTTCCATACAAAGTTATTGCCATGGCAAGAGATGATTTTCCATAGAGAGGAAACGCAGTTAACAGTCCTGTTTGGGATTTATGTAACTCTTTGCATTTTGAGAGTTTTCACAGACATAACAGCAAACTCCTGATAAGAAAGCTAAAGCTCTGAATGATCAGGAAGGTCATTATCACACAGATAATAAGTAGGGTCCTCTCCACGTAACGTTCTCTTCCTTGGCTATTGAAATAATGGTGCTGACCACAGACATCAATAAAGCTTGCACTGGAAACCATGTTGCCACAAGTGCAGGTGCACTCGCGCTCAGACGTTCCGTTTTCTCCCAAACGTTCTGTTTCCTTAATGATTAAGGGGACATGTTCTCCAGAAAGCTGTGCAGTGCCAGAAATACAAGCTGTGGCTACTGAACTAAGCAAAATTAACTGGCCCACGGGAGGGTCAGAACGTGGGCTCTGCAGGGTGCTCTCACTAAATGGGCAACCAGCTGGGGGAGCCTCCTCATTCTAATTAAAATGAAAGAGGGGGTGTTCGTCTTGCTTGTTGTCCATTCCACACAGAATGAAGAAACCACTTTACCACATATCGCATCATCTAGGGTTAGAAAGTGGATTGCTTCTGTTGAAACACAGCTTTGAGGTTTATTAGAACAGTAATGAAACAGAAAGGAGTCAAGTATGTCAAAAATCAGAAACGACTCAACAGAAACACGTCTGCGCAGACACAGACCGCTTATCTAAGACTGTGGACTTCTTCCCGAGACTTACAGTAATTGCTAATATGCAATCAGGAGTTATGTCTGCACCCTCCTATTAAGAAGCAGAAATTCATAAATATTTACCAGATTGTTGAACGTGACATATAATTTTTTCTCTCCCCATAAATTATAAAACGTGTTCATAGTTCACGTCACTAGGGTAAAAAGTGTGGAAAGATAATGAACAAAACAGGTCACTGAAATGGCTAGCCAGTCACATTTGGGTGGCCTGCCTGAGTCTTTTCCTTCATAAAACTCCGCTATGGAGAAAGAGAGTCTCAAAGCTCTAAAAGGCAGTAGCTACAGTGAAACAGCCACATTCCAAGATGAAGCTGACTGAGCCAGGTAACCTCCTATCCTAACTTAGAGTTCTCACACTTACAGAGGTTCAAATAATTTATCATTAATCACTGATCCCTAACATAAGCTTGTAAACTGGGCACAAAGTCACATTTTCTAGGTTTCCTTCTACTACTGAAGTCCACATTGATTTTCCTCTTCTTATCAGTTCTATCCCCCACATTCCAATTCATTTTCATTTTCTCAAATAATGAAAATGATCTCAAATTATAAAGAATAAATAATGACTAAAATATTAGGCTCTTAAGAATGCATTGACTAGGTGCCACACCAAAAAAGGTTAAAAGTACAGTCCCAGTCAGTCACAAACAGCAGCTAATGTGGGAGTTCCCTGATGGTGTAGTGGCTTAAGGCTTCGACATTGGCACTGTCAGCGCTGCGGCCTGGGTTCGATTCCCAGCCAGGGAGCTACCCACATACCAAAAAGCAAAAAAAAAAAAAAAAAAAAAAAAAACCAAAAAAAACAAAAAACAAAACAAAACAAAAACAGCAGCTAATGTGGGCCTGCACCAGAACCCCTTCCAAGAAGCCCCAGAACCAACATAGCTAGGGCCAGGCTTCCAACTACAACAGACTACCACTCAGATAGCTTCACAAGGGGCACACCCAAAGGGCAGTCTCAGCAGGCACCAGAGCCCATTGGAGCAAATCCTACTCAGTTGTGAAAGCCCCCTTGTGATGTAGTCCATAGTTGTGGTTATAGCCAAACCCCACAGTCTATCAGCCTGAGAGTCAATCCCACCCACTGATGTGCTAATAGCAATTAAGGCTCAACTATAATTGGAGGGCACACACAACACACACAAATGACACTCCTAGAGCAGCCGCCAGCTTAGGTGACCATGGAGACTGTGCCACTGGACACCTACTACGTAAGTCCACTGACAAGACTAGGAGATGTAGCAGCTCTTCCTATCACAGAGTAACAAACACAGAGAGACAGCCAAAATAAGGAAACAAAGAAGCATGTCCCAAATGAAAGAAAAGAACAAAACTCAAGAAAAAGAACTAAAAGAAATGGAGGCAAGCAGCCTACCAGATACAGAGTTCAAAACAATAGCTATAAGGATGCTTAAGAAACTTAGTGAGAACTGCAACAAAGAGATAGGAAGCATAAAAAAGCACAGAGAAACCATAAAATAGAACCACTCAGAAACAAAGTATATAATAAGTGAAATGAAAATGCACTGGAAGGAATCACCAGCAGATTGCATGAAGCAGAAGATTGAATCAGTAATTAAGAAGACAAGGTAGCAGAAAACATTCAATCAGTACAACAAAAAGAAAAATAATAATAATGAGAGCATTATTTACAATAGTCAAGATACGAAGGCAGTCTAGCTAGGTGTCTGTCATTAGATGAATGGATAAAGAGTAGGTGGTAAAATGGAATATTGCTTGGCCATGGATAAGAATGAGAACAAGAAAATATATGTGTGTATACTAACCCATATATACATACGAGATTAGATAATTAATTTTGTGAACTCACCTTAGAAAAAGTGCTACATACCTGACTGTTGAATATCACTACAGTCACCTTCAACCTACTCCCCTCGGGAAGCTGTGCACCAACACCAGTGCCTAGTCCACCCTTCAAAGCAATTTTGGAACTCTTTTCCTGGAATGGCCATCAGAGCTGTTGTCATGCCCAAAATCTGACAATTAAGTTCATGAACTTTCCACTGTGTACTTCCATTTGCAACATTGTACAAACAACTAGGAAAGACACTTATAAATATTTGTATATGTATCCATCTGTATCTATAGTAAGCTAAACATGAGTTCACACTGATGTCTCAAACTGTAATCCATTACTACATGGCTTATTCTTAACTTTCTTTTTCTTGTCCCTAACCTTCCTCACGAGCAATGACAACCCTGGCTGCCACCATCTGCTGTCCATTTATTTAATTGTTCAATTTCAGTATACATGTACCATGATTTGGAAATTGTTAACCTGTTTCCCTGTGGGAAAAACTTCATCAACTAGAGTACCATGCTTACATAGAGTTCCTTTTACCTTTAGTCACTGAGAGCATGTACCATGGCCCCTTGATGAGGTGATGAGAATGGAACTTTACCTCTGTTGTCTTTCTCCTCAAAATTAATAACCCTAATCTAACCATGAGGAAAACATGAGACAAAGCCAAAATGAGGGACATTCAATAAACTACTTGACTAGTATGCCTCAGAACTGTCAAAGTCCTGAAAAACAAGCAAAGTCAGAAGTTGTCACTGACCAGAGAAGACTCAGGAGACATGGTGACTGAATGCATTATAGTGTCATGGACTGGAACCTGAAAGAGAACATGAACATTAAGGGAAGACTGGGGAAACCTGAATAATGTCTGGAGTTTCGTTAATAACATATACCAATGTTGATTCCTTATTTGTGACAAATGTACCATAGGAGTATGATAATAACATTATCTTATTGAAGCTGAATGAGGGGTACACGGGAATTCTCTGCACTATCTTTGCAAATCTATCTCCATACTATCTATGAATCTAAAACAACTCTATAAGTTAAGGATACGTTTATTCAAAAGCCAACACAAGAAATCTTGAGGAGCTCCCCACTCTAGAAGGGGACATATTTCCTCTGCTTAGAACACTACGTGCCTGGTGACTCTTCCTTCGGATCTCAGCTTAAACGTGACTTCCTCAAAGCCATTCCTAATCCCTAAATTGGGTCTTTTCTTCGTTACTTCTCCTAGCATCCTTTCCCTACTATTCCCAGGAATTATGTCACTATGTGCTTATTGGGTAAACACTTTAAATTCTGCTTTCCTGATCAGATTCTACACTCCACAAAGACAGATACCATGTCTGTATGACTCTCCACTGCATTCCCATCACCCAGCAGAGAACACAGCACATGCTTGATGCACAATAAATAGTTCTGGGAAGAAAAGAGACAGAGAGGGAGGGAGGGAGGGAGGGAGAGAGATGGGGAGAGAGAGGAAATGGAAGGAAAGGAGGAGAGAGAAAGAAGAAGGGATAGATCCGCTCTAGGATAGAGCAAGGATTGTAGGATGAGGAAAATCATACTGGGGAAGTGGGGAGTGAGTAATAAATAAATAGAACATAGAGGACATTTAGGACACTGAAAATACTTTGTAAGATACTGTAATGGCGGATACACGCAATTATACATTTGTCAAAAGACATAGAATATGCAACATCAAGAGTCCTAATATAAACTGTGGACTTCGGGTGATATAGGTTGGCCAGTAAGTTTGTGGTTTATAACCAACAGGCTAGTCTGGTGGGGGATGCAGATAATAGAGGAGACTGTGGGTGTGTGAGGGCAGGGGGTATATGAGAACTCTCTGTATATTCCTCTCAATTTTGCTGTGAATCTAAAACTACTCCAAAAAAAATAAAGTCTATTAATAAAATATAGTCACCTTTCCAAAATTAAAGTGTGTGTTTTATAATATTGTACAAATAAACATATGCATGTAACATTTGCACACAAGTATATTTTCACATATGCACAAACAGTTTACACACATATATAAAACATGTACAAAAATCCCTTTCCAAAAAATCAGAATCGGGTAAGATAAATTTTGCTTCTTTGTTTTCATTTCTTTTGTTTACCTTTTACCCTCTGAAAACAACATCGCAAATTCCAGGTCTAATGCTCTAATGAAATCCATATTTTGCCTGAAATGCAATCTTTTATTTCAAAGCATGCTCATTTTTTAATATCTTGCCAATCATTTTACCTATTTGCTGTATGTCTCTAAATCCATATTTTATACCACCTTGCAATTAAACCTTCAACAGACACAGTTCAACAACATCCGGGGGTGGGAAGGGATGCGCTGACTCGTAGGCGATAAAAATTCACAGTAAAGCCACAGATGTAGCAGAGTGAGAATTACCACACCAGCAGGAACTGGGGATAAAAGAGGATTACACATGATGAAATGCAGTAATTGACTAGAAGTCACCGAAAATACCAGATGGATGTCACTGTTCTATATAACTCTAATGTGCCTGTAGACTTTATTGAGCATCACTAGAGGTTCACTTTTAGTATTTTCTTGAGTGTAATTGAAGTTTATTGACACACTATTATTGCCCAGTTTAGACGTGACCATAAAATATATCGTTTCATACCCCTGTGTCTCCATAGAAATCTTGGGCTTTGCCGCTTAAAATAAAAGCTCATGGTAATAATTGCCATAATATTTATTCCTCTTCCTCCATTAGACCTTTACATAGAATATGGACAGTAACTGCTCCAGATAGCATTGAAATTGCAGGGATATTTTCAGGAGCGATCGGCGCGTAAAAGATCAGATGTGCAATTTTGGGTCCTACCAAGGGAGACTTACAAAGGATTTTTATGTCAAAGGTAAAAGAAAACAAATTTATATTCTGAAGTGAGTTGCCATAGGTGGTGTAGTTTCCTATTAGTTATCACAGATTTATTTTCCATTTAGTTGTCAATATAGGAAAGGGACAAAAGTAGCTCTCTGTCCGAACTGGAATATTCGTCTGTGATAACAGACGCCTCAGATCACAACCAAAGACCTCCCGGTATAATAAACCAAAGCAGTTTCCCTCCACAATAAACATTTTGAATTAAGCTGGAAATAATGGATGTGAAAATAATTGCTTCTTAGAGCAGCAAAGACAGCTCTTCATGAGAATTCAGGTACAGCTCAAACCTTATCACTGACAAGTCAGTATAAACCAGTAAGAAGCTGCGCTACACGTAAGGCCCGAGTCAGAGGGCCTTGCACCTTAATTACATTTTCACGGAAAAGCAAATGCCATTAAAACAAGTTAATTCTGAATTCTGGTGAATTGCATAAAGTGAAGCCAAGAAAGGAATGTGTGGCCTGGCCATTGGAACTAGGGGCTTCTAAGAGGAAATAGAGACGGGGAGGTAAATCTAGGCTGAGAGGCCCCTCTCCTTTTCTCCACCCTTCACCTCTCTCCAACCCACAGATGAACCTCCATCCCCGTGGGCACACCCGACAGGTCCCACCCAACCACACGTTTTTCCGTGTTGGGAGCAATGTGCGAATGTGGCTTAAGTCAGGACAGGACCATCAACCTATAGTTCCAACCCTGGAGCTATAGGCATCCATCGCACGGGGCATCCATCTATGAACCACCTTGTACTGCAGTCTCCTAGACCTTACACCAGACCCACTGAATCAGGATGTCAGGAATCTCTGCAGAATCTCTGCATTTTTAATCAGCTCCCAGGGGAATTTCATTCACAGAAAAGCCTAACAAGCCCTGACTTAGAGTTGACAAACTCCTGCTTCTGTACAGAAAGGAAACAAAGTAAAGGGAAGAGCAGGCACAACATCACAAGAAGGAAAATCTCGTAGACGTATAGCGCCTAACTTTAACAGGTAAATAGGTGCTCGATGTGTCGAATATATACAGGAATGAATGAAAAAATTCTTCTGGCACACTGCTGGTGGGAGTGCAAACTGGTACAACCACTGTGGAAGGCAGTGTGGAGGGTCCTCAGAAAATTGGGAATGGAG
>PVJL010008333.1:0-67723 GCA_004026885.1 Lyroderma lyra
ACTGATCTCACACCCATAAGTTAACCCCTCATCTCACAGAACCTCAGCCCTGATCAACAGCAAATACTAAGTTAAACTAAATGACCCTCTTTTACGTGAGCCTGAAGTGAGCTTGTTGGACGGTGCTTCAGTGTGATTTTGTAAAGCGCGTGGTCCTGCGTTTGCCTTCTTGCTGAGTGCCCCGACCCCACATGAGCCCCGCTGAGGGAGGCAGTGGGGGGAAGCAGGGAGGGGGCTAGAATGCAGGCCTGGGAATGAGCCCTTGGAGGAGAGACGGAGGCCGAATCACTTAGTGGTTATCAGTAGCTGTTACTAGACCATTGTGGTTTCAAACCCTGGAGCTATGGACATTTTACTCATAGGGGCCTGTTTCCTCATCTATAAAATGGGAGTATACCATCTCCCTTTCAGAGCAGTTTGTGAGAATAACTGCTGACCCTCACTGATTTCACATTGCTGGGGCAGTAAGGTTTGGGGGTGGTGTCAGCTAAGAGAGAGGTCCTAGCAAGGTCACAGGGAAAAGGGGACAAGGGACCTGAAGTGCTGGGCCCTCCACCCAGGGAGCCTTAGGGAGCAGTTGCCATGGAGATAAGTGAAACAGCTTGTTCCGCTTTGATGCGGCTGGGTGCCAGAGGAAGTGGGCAGGTTATGAAGCCCGTGGGCCAACCCCCTTCTTCCTGACTCCACCCCCAGTAGGGTACCTACTGCCTCCACTATGAGGGTGGCAGGAAACCTCACATTAGCGTTGCCAGGTCCTGCCCACCACAGCCCTCTTGAGTTCAGCCCACATGTTTGTTGAATATACAGACCACAATGCTTGTCTGCAAAGAACTTATCTGTAACCCAGAGGGCATCGTGTGTGAGTCAGTCAAAAGTGTACAAGCCTCAGTGGTTGCATCTCACCCAGACCGCAGCCCCATGGAGTAAGAGGGAGAAGCAGTATTATTCCCACTGGATACGTGAGACAACCAGGACTCAGAGAAGTTGAACGTTTCCTGCCCAAGCAATAAAGTCAAGTGTGAGAAAAGGAACATGAGCGTTGGTATGACAAAAACCTATGCTTTGTCACTTACTAGCCAATGACCTGGACGGGAACGTAAGTTCTCTGAGCCTCCTTGTCAAAAGCAGGACAGTAATTGTTGTTGTCGATGGTGAGGATGGTGATGGTGGCAGTGGCTGCACTAACCGTGAGCTTACGGTGCTGTCTCATTCATCCTCAGAACACCCCCCGGATAGTTACTGTTAGTTCCCTCTCTCAGAGGATGAAACTGCAGTGAGACCATTAAGTAGCCCGTGCTCTAACATGGTAGCTAACAAGAGCCCTACCATTTGAACTCATGTCTCTGCTCAATTCCAAAACCCATATTCTTTGACTCCAAAAATCACATTCTCACATTTGCATAAAGCAAACCCAGAGGCCTAGGCGGGTGACTGTACAGGACTGAAAGTCCCCGGGCCGCCAGGGGCAAATTCTCCTGCGTCTTCCTTTCACTCCATGCCTTCCCACCCTTGACCTCCAGTCAAGGCAGGAACAAACCTGGATGAGGTTAGCTTTGCCTCTCACCTGGTGGCAGGTGCATTCTGAATATTCTTTAGTGGTAATGAGTTTCGCCTGGAACATGACTGATCATAAACATTTGCATTTTCTACTTTTTGTCTCCGATTGTGGAATGAAGGTTTAAACCTCTTGAAGGAAAGTCAGCCAACGTTGACTAGTAGGTGAGGGTCTGTCTATGCTGCTTTGACTCAGAACATTCTGACCCCACCTCACACCAGCAGCTCTTCAACTCTCCGGACACCAGCTGGATGTCCGACAATTCAGTTTCACTCTGACACTAACTGTGGGACTAGCGCAGATCGCACGGGTCAAGGGCTCAGCCCCACGAGGCTGCCTCCACTTCACCGCCAATCACAGGCCTGGGCCTCCCTTACTTCTGACCAATTAACTACAAATCAGGGGTTCTCAGGTTCAATAATTGGCTAGAATGGTTTAGAACTCAGGAAATCACTTTACTTACACTTATTGGTTTATTATAAAAGATATCATAAAGCAGCCAGGTCTAACCTTTTGGCTTCCCTGGGCCACACTGGAAGAAGAATTGTCTTGGGCCACACATAAAATACAGAAGCACTAATGATAACTAATGAACTGAAAAAAAAAATAGGGCCCCCACATTTTCATAATATTTTAAGAATTTGTGTTGGGCTACATTCAAAGCCGTCCTGGGCCACAGGTTGGACATTCCTGTTATAAAGGATACAGACAGACGAACAGCCAGATGAAGAGGTACATAGGGCAAGGTCCGGAAGGGTCCTGACTGTAGGAGCATCTGTCCCTGTGGAGTTGGGGTGCATTGCCCTCCTGGCATGTGGATACATTTACCGACCTGGAAGCTCTCTTAACCCATTATTTAGGGTTTTTATGGAGGTTCTATTAAGTAGGCCTGATTGATTAAATCTGCGCTATTGACGATTAACTCTATCTCCGGCCGCTCTCCCCTTCCCTGAAAGTTCCAGCCCTCTAATCAATCACAAGGTTGGTTCCATGGGGCAACAAGCCCCCTTCTGGAAGCTATCTAGGGTCCCACCAAGCGTCACCTCATTAGCATAAGTTCAGGTCCAGTTAAAAGGGGCTTGTTATACATAACAAGAGGTGCACCTCTCACCCCTACCACAGAAAAGTACAAGGATTTTAGGAGCTCTGTCCTAGGAACTGGGGACGAATATATACATATATAAATAAATCACTACAAATATAAATATATATTTCTTACTATATCACAGTGTCATAGGGGGGACCTCACAGGGAAAAGGAGTGGAAGGCTTCAGAAACCACAGGGTGTGATCAGCTAGTACCAAGCCGGCTACCTGTAACAGAATGCGACAAGATAACAGTGCCTTAAACTTTCTGCAACCCCCTTCACTTCCTCTCCTGTTAACTGGAATGAGAACATGATGGCCAGAGCTCCTGCAGCCATCTTAGACCATGAAGTGACCTTGAGGATGATGTCTCCTGCTAAGGATGGTGGAGCAGAAAGATGGGAGAAGCTGGTCCTGGAAGCTTGGGACCACCGTGACAACCCTGGAATGCCTTCCACCTGGTTTTTAAAAATATCTCTGTGGCGGGGAAAGGGAGGGGGAATTCCAGATGATTCTCTGTGCTCCACTTGGGAAATGCCAGAATCTAAGATATTCAGCTCTTGAAAAAACCCTCTGGGTGAGGCTGTGCCTAGGGGCACAGATGTCCTCTTAAATGTCCCCCGGCAGCAGAATCGGGCAAACAGCAAGGTTATGCGGAGTCAGCATACTGATGTGAAGTAGCACAATCCCCAAATGAGACTCTTAGGGTATCCTAAGATAAACAAAAGGGTAGAGATGGGAAAGATTGTTCCCTGTCATGGAGACTAATGGAGCAGAGCAAGCCTCAAGTAGAAAGTGGTCACCAGTATCAAACACTCAAAGAGAAGACACTTCCAGGAGAATGATGATAAGCAAGGTGCTGGGCTCTGTGACTTCAGGAGGACAATGGGATTGCATGTCGGGGGGTGGCGTTTGGGAGGAACCTGATGAGGAGGGGGAGTGATCTTACCCCCCGCACCCCCACCCCAGGGGCGTGGCCGGCCGTGTGGCTTGTGTCCGTAGAGGGAGAACTGGGTCCGCGGGGTGTGGGTTACCTTTACACAGTGGAAGAGAGGTGCAGAAGAGGCGAGAGAAGGCTGCTCATCTGTCTGGGTGTTCTGCGCCAGGGAGCCCGTGCAGGGATGAGTGTTATGTCCACCGCAGCGTTATGTTGGGGGGAAGAGGGCGAAAAGGGGTGCTTTTTGTGAGTGGCTCCAGATGGTGTTCCAAGTCCTGATAGTAACAGTCACTGTTTCAGGGACTTTCCTATCAAAATAGATACAACATTAACCTCTACGCATGGGACAATTACATAAAAGAAACATCCACGACAAGGCCCCAGATCAGAGCAATCAGGCCCTAAATTAAAAGAGCACAAATCCGTCATTTCCTGCCATTTACAGCCGTCTGCAACCCCAGTCTTGGCTTTACACTTTCCAGTCCAGAAGGGACCCACAGACAATTCCCAAGCTCTAACAAGGCGGCTGTCTTCCCCCCCCCCCCCCCCCGGAGTCCCAGACCCTGCTTCTGTCCCCTCTTCGACTGGTGCTTAATCTCCTCACCAAGTCTGACACAGGACGAAACACATCCAGCGAAGGGTCAACTTTCCAGCCGCAGAAATGAATCAAGTTGCAGGACAAAGGGAAGAACTTTTGGCTTGTTTCTTCTCTGCACCTTTGGTGTCAGAGGGGACAGCGAGGGGGATGAGGCTGGAGAAGAAGGCTGAGAGAGGACCACAGTGCAGAGGCTCAGCCTTCAAGGGGGACAGTCCCCCGCAGGTCCTCTGAGAGGGTCCAGGCAGAGATGCTGTGGGGAAGGTAGGGAGCCGTGGAAGGTACGTACTCACAGGCCGAGGGATGCCTGGTACACCTATAGCAGGACTGAGACTGAGAGAGGGGGCAGTGACGGGAACCCAGAACAGCAGACAGCGGGAGATCTGGCCTCAGTTCTCCCAGAGCTCTCTGCCCCTCAGACTCTGCAGAGTGAAGGTGTGCGTGGTGGACCTGGACTCAGTGTTGAAGGCCCTCGGGCCTCAGGTCTCATCATCTCCTTTCCCTGAACCTCACCCAGGAACTCCCAACCTACCTGCCAGTCCTGGGCTTGCTTCAAGGCACAGGGCCATGATTGCTGAAGGGCCAGGGGAATCCATGAACTTGTTCTTTTTCTTCTTTCTGGCCACAGGAATCTCCTACCAGCGACTGGTGAGAGCTGAGCAGGGCCTGCCCATCAGGAGTCATCGTAGCTCCACTGTGTGAGTGCTCTTGGGGAGGGGGAAGTGAGGGGGGGACCCTCACCCCCACTTCTCAGCATTCCCACACCGCCCCATCCCCATGCACCCAGCATTCCCTCCATCACTGTACCCCCTCCCATCCCAGCCACCAGCAAACAGGCTTCAAGGGGACCCCATCCTGCAAATGCTGGTGATGTTTTGTGCACAGGCTGAGGGTCTTTTCATCAGATTCCTAAACAAGTCTGAGACTAAGAAAATAAAGGTTAAGAACCACCTGTATCGATTGTGCCAAGTGCTGGGCATGCATTATCTCACTTTATCCCACTTTTCAGATGAGGAAGCTAGAGGTCAGAGAGGCCAAGTAACTTCCCCAAGGTCATACACCTACAGGGTGGGCTGATAAATTTTGCCTCCACTGTAACTTTTTTGTTACATTAGACATCTGGATACAATCAGTTCTGTGCGGTCACATGGCATCTCCCCTCCAGGCTTCCTGACCTTGCACACAGATGCTTACACGTCTCACCCAGCGCACATGGAAATGCGGGAGTGCTCAGACGTTCAGGTCAAACAGCGTGCTGTTACCGAATTCTTAGCAGCAGAAAAAGGTCCTCCAATTTTTTTCAATTTTTTGAAAAAGAAGGTGAGGATCACCTTCCCAGCCGAGGCCTGAGTTTTGAATTTTTTCAGCTGACATAATCCCTTATGGCAGTATTCCATAGACTGCATTTTGTTCTCAGGGTCATAATGATGGACCCAAGTGTCACCACCTGTACTGATCTTTAAGAAGTCCTCACCTTCTTTTTCAAAAATTTCAAAAAAATTAGAGGAGCTTTTTCTACTGTTAAGAATTCAGTAACAGCACACTGTTTGAACAGAAAGTCTGAACACTCCCCCATTTCGATGTGCGCTGGGTGAGACATGTAAGCATCTGCGTGCAGAAGCTCAGGAATGCTGGAGGGGAGACGCCATGTGACTACACAGAGCCGGTTACATCCAGATATGTCAAAAGTAACAACAACAACAACAAAAATCACAGTGGAGGCACCCTCGCAGTAAGTGTCTGAGCCAGGATTTGAACATCAGTCTTACTCGAAAGCCCATGCTCTTTCCACAAGGTCTTTCTGCCTGTTACTAAAACAGCACTTTGCAAAATTTTTTTACTTGTCTACAATGACAAACTCATTTTATATGACAGCCTGGTATGTGCACGCGCATGCACACACACACACACATACACACACACACGGCTGAAATGAATTTCAGGAAATGAAACTCACTCTTGCCCCATAGGATAGACTCTGTCCCATTCTATTCCATTTCATTTAAAAGGCAGTTCTGGTTTTGATCTGATTATCCCCTCCTGGGTGCTGCCTGCACTAGAGAAGCTTCCATTTTCCACTGGCAGGTCTCCGAGTGGGTGCTGTCTCCCTTGGACACTCAGAAGCCCAGAGACCTCAGCCTCCACCAGCTCAGAAATTATAGTCACCCCAGCCCCACCCCCTCCTCAGCCCTGGGGATTTGCTGAACATCAACACCACTAAGCAACATTTATTGAGTCCTCCTAAGTAAAAACAGGCAAAAAAGCCAGTGGTAGGTTGTGAGGGAGATGGCATATAAACATTTAGTAAATGTCAGTCTAGTAAGTAAATAAGACACGGCCCAGGGGGCTGCGGCAGGCAGACCGGGAATAATTAGTGACACCTTCGGGCATTTACTGAAATCCAGGCACCGCCCTAAGCATTGCTACATCATCCAATCATCGTGTCAACCCCATGAGAAAGGTATTTCTTTAGATTAGGGAGCTGAGGTGCAGAGAGGGGGTCTCACTTTCGTTATCCATGAGTCGGGAACGATGTGAGTTCTTCAGCAGAGAAAGCACGTGGGTGGCAAGGACACGGGCTTGGCTGGTCTGGTTGGGCACAATGGGGCTTAGTGCAGGTTCACAGAAGGAATGAGTGCTCAGCGAAGGGGAGGGGCTCAGTTAGGGGCTGCTTCTGTGGGCCTGCCCTCTTTTTCTTATAAATAAAAAAAAAAAAAATACAGTAGACTCTCATTTAACCGTCACCCATGGGGATTGGTAGATGCCAGATAAATGTAAGCAGACACTGTTAACCGGCACTCAAGCATCTGGCACTCCCAAGCAACCGGTTACTTGAGTTCCAGTTAACAGAGAGACTACTGTAGTTTCTCCCCAGATGATGGGGACTCTGACAGAACCTGGTCCTGTCCGTGTGTCCTGAACCAAGGGCCCAGCTCTGGGACAGATGTCCACAGAGACTGGAGGGGATGCTACCTGCCTGGTGCTTCTTTGCACTGGGTCTAAACACAGAACAGATTTGTGAGAGAGCAAGAGTGAGTGTGAGCAGTCACATTAAAATAAAGCATTTACAGGTAGAATACCATGATGGCCCGAATACACTTTGGGAAAATGCAATGACAGGTGTTGGTGTGGGCGAAGTGAGAACAATCTTATGTTGTTCACTGTTAATGGAATAATTGACACCCTCGAGGTTCATGATTCTCTTAAAATTTGGGTGTCTTTGAAATTCTCATCATGAACAAATTTCAACACTGGCACCAAGGAGGAACCCAGGGTGCAGTGGGAGGAGGCTGGGCACATCCCCCCTCCTCAATCCAATGCCAGCCTGGGTGGAGGGTTTGGCCAGTTAGAACAGGTGTCCCCTGAGAGTGGAGGACTCAGATGCATCCCGAGTCAGCTCTCCTTCCTCCTGGCAGAAGCCACCTCACGCCACAACCCTTGGCTGGAGGAGCAGGGCACAAGCTGACATTTTAGGCCACAGTGCACCTCAGCTGTCTGCTGTGCACCCCCTCCCCAAAATGATCATCTGGCTTGAGGTCACCTCACCTAAAATACAATCCTCTTTGAGGAATGTGGCATCCACTCAGATCCTATATAGCAGCAGTGTCCAACCTTTTGACTTCCCTGAGCCGCACTGGAAGAATTGTCTTGGGCCACACATAAAATACACTAACACTAATGATAGCTGATGAGTTAAAAAGAAAAAAAATAGTCACAAAAAAATCTCATAAAGAAAATGTACAAATATGTATTGGGCCTCATTCAAAGTTTTCTAGGGCTGCATGCAGCCCACAGGCTGCAGGTTGGACAACCTTGTCCTATAGGGAAAAAAATATTTATATAAAAATTAAGGAAAGTGTATTTTTGAAAATTAAATTCAGTTTTGAAAAGGGCTTTGAGAACACCATGTAAAAAAATACTCAAACGTAGACCATACACTTGCCTCCTGGAACCTTGAGACCCCACCTTCTCTCCTGGCCACAGGCCCTCCCTGGGCTGGGAGGGGGCCTGGGCCTCAGGGGAGCGCAGCACTGGTGTGAGGTGTGTGGCTGTGCTCCCCGTGCCCACAGCCACTCCTCTGCACCCGCAGCACCGTGCTCCTGCTGAACCCCATGGAGGTGCAGGCCGAGTTCCTCGCCGTGGCCAACAAGCTGAGTGCACCCGAGCACTCACCCCACAGCGCCTACATCACCCTGCTCCTACATGCCTTCCAGGCCACCTTTGGGACCCATCTTGACCTCCCGGGTCTGCACTGTAGGCTGCAGGTGTGTGTCTGGGGCCCTTGGGGTGTAGTACCACCCTCTTCTGGCAGAGTTCCCTCTCTGCTACCTCTCCGTGCTGCAGTCTCCAGGTGGCCTCCCTAACCCCGAGTGACATGGTGGGGCATTGGCTAGAGAGCTGGTCTTGTCAAGAGGGTTTCCTGGGTCCTGATCAGGATGGGTGGCACCCTGGGCCGTGGAGCTGGGCACAGAGCTGCAGAGGAATGAGATTTAGACTGAAACTGGCAGACCTGGTTTCTGGTCCTAGCTCTGTGACATGTCAGCTGTGTGGCCCTGGACTGTCCCTTTCCCTCTCTGGGCTACAGTGGTGAGCTCCGAAGTCCCTCCCAGCTCTGCAGTGCTCAGGTTCTAAATCTTTCTCTCGTGACCATTACCTGAGAACAGGGGTCTGCGGGAGGCCTGGCTCCCTGGTCATCTGTGGGTAAACGTGGGTGATGAGGCCGGGGAGGGGACTGGCCACAGCTGCCCTCAGGAAGACCTGGGAGGTGGAGAAGCTGGCAGCCAGGCCTTGGTACAGGAGCAAGCCTGTCTCTTCCTGGGGTTCCAGTCCAAGACCCTGACGGAGCTCGAGGACATCTTCACGGAGACCGCAGAGGCCCAGGAGCTGGCATCTGGCATCGGGGATGCAGCCGAGGCTCGGCAGTGGCTCAGGACCAAGCTGCAGGCGGTGGTAGAGAAAGCCGGCTTCCCTGGTGTCTTAGGTGAGGCTCTCGGGAAAGAGGGGCGCACTTTTCCTGATGCCTGTTCTGCTCTCACAGTGAGCAGTCCAGGTTGGCCTGCTAGCTCTGTTCCAGTCATTCAGGGACCCCCCATTCCCTAACATCTTGTTGCTCCAGCATCCCATGGGGCACTGTTACTGTCTGCAGAGTTAGGGATGGGCTGCCATCGTGTGGTGGCTTGTGGAAAGAGGAAAAGAGAATGCCAAATGAGGGCTAGGAGCTTCCTTTTTACACTGAAGGTAATGCAGAAGTTGCACACATCACGTCTGCACGTATCCCCTGGGCCCACTCTAGTCATATGGCCACATCTCACCCCAAAGAGCCTGGGAAGCTTCCTCTCCACGCTTTATTACCATAGAAGAGGGATACAATGCTGGGGGGGGGGGGGGGAATCCCCCGGAATGTATTTATTAAAAATTATGTATTTATTCTGAAGTTTAAACTTCAGTCACCTTCAAAGTTTGATGCAATACACCTATTGAGGCACTTATTCCACTGCTTAAAAAAGTTTTTGAACTCCTCGATTTTAATGCCTCTTAGTGCTTCTGTCATTTTTTTTGTTTCACCTCTTCCACATCAGCAAAACATTTCCCTTTGAGAACTTCTTTTGTCCAAGGAAACAAACAAAAAAAAAAAGTCCCCTCGGGGCGAGATCAGGTGAACAGGGAGGTTGGGACACAGAGGTCATGCTGTTTTGGTCAAAAACTGCTGACCACTCAGCGCTGTGTGGGCAGGTGCGCTGTCATGCCGCACGTTGTTTGTGTAAATCACCCATCATGCAATGGGCAAGCGCATTGAAAGTCTCCAAAACAAAAATTCACTGAGGCCAAATGCAGCCTCTCACAACAACGCCAGCTGGTCCACGGATGCAGATGGGCTGCTAGCATACTCACCTGGTGGAGGAATCCTGTACTACAAGGGGCCCACCCTCCAGAAGATAATTCTGGTATTCCTCACAACACCTGAAGATTATTTTCCTGTTTAGATGCTGTGAAATGAGGCTCAGAGGTCGTGACTTGGCCAGACTGCCCCAGTTTAGAGAAGGGCATGGCATCCGCATTGGTGCCCTTGAAAGAAGGCCTTCGGGCTGCTGGTCAGGCCCTCCGGCTCCTGGCTCAGCCTTGGCTCACTCTGCTGCCTAGCCTGAGCTGGTCCTCTCTCAACTCCAGCCTCTTCTCTAAGAAGAGGGAACCGAGCGGGCCCATGTCCAGGCCCTTTCCCAGGCCCCTCACCCACTGCCTGCCTTGTTCTCACAGGCACTGCAAAACCGGGCAAGCTGCACACCATCCCCATCCCGGTAGCCAGGTGCTACACCTACAACTGGAGCCAGGACAGCTTTGGTAAGCAGCCACTGGGGCCCCGGTGGTGCCTGCGCCCCAACCACGGGGGCTCCTGGTCCTGCTTTGTGCAGCGGCCTCCCACACCCCCCCCCACACACACACACCCTCCCGGACTGAGCTGGCTCTGAGCAAAGCAGGGGACAGTTCTCCGAGTTCTAGGCTGGTCTCTCCGCCCCAAGTCCATTCTGTCTAAGACGGGCGCCTCTCCCAAGGGTGAGCAAGAGGGGTTTCCAGGGTCCAGACGCGCACTAGTGCCTCCCCTTGCTCCCCTGCAGACATCCTGCAGGAAATCCTGCTCAAGGAGCAGGAGCTGCTCCAGCCAGGGATCCTGGGGGACGAGGAGGAGGAGGAAGAGGAGGAGGAGGAGGAGGAAGAGGAGGACTTGGAAACAGACGGGCATTGTGCCAAGAGGGACTCGCTGCTCTCCACCAGCTCGCAGGCCTCCCGCGACTCCACCCTGTCCCTCGCCTCCTCCCAGGCCTCCGGGGCCGCCCTTTCCCGCCAGTTGCTGACCTCCTTTGTCTCAGGCCTGTCGGATGGCATGGACAGTGGCTACGTGGAGGACAGTGAGGAGAGCTCCTCAGAGTGGCCCAAGAGGCCCGGCAGCCGGGAACGCCGGGGTCACCGCAGGCCCGGGCAGAAGTTCAACCGGATCTATAAACTCTTCAAGAGCACCAGCCAGCTGGTGCTGCGCAGGGACTCGGACACGGCCCTGCCCCTGCGGCGGGCGGGGAGCCTCTGCAGCCCCCTGGACGGCCCTGCGCTGCCCCCAGCGCGGGCCCAGCGCTCCCGCTCCCTGCCCCAGCCCCGGCTTGGCACCCAGCTGTCCAGCTGGCTCCTGGCCCCGGCCTCGCGCCATCAGCGCCGCCGCCCCTTCCTCAGTGGGGATGAGGACCCCAAGGCTTCCACACTACGTGTCGTGGTCTTTGGCTCTGATCGGATTTCGGGGAAGGTGGCTCGGGCCTACAGCAACCTGCGGTAAGAGCTGGCATGGGGAGCGCCGCCGGCGCTGGGCAGCTGGGTGCTGCTGCTCATGGCATCTGGGGGGGACGTGTGTGTCCCAGGAGGGACCCAGGAGCTCCCTTCTCACCATCTTCTTCTTGCCAGGCGGCTGGAGAACAATCGTCCACTCCTCACGCGGTTCTTCAAGCTTCAGTTCTTCTACGTGCCCATGAAGCGAAGCCAGGGCCCGGGCTCCAGCGCCTGCCCAGCCCCTCCGAGCCAGACGCCCCCACTCCCCAATGACTCCCCGAGGCACCCCAGCCCTGCAGTACGTCCCCAGCCTTGGACCAAATTGGGTGGGACCGTAGAGAAGACATGAGTGGGTTTCAGTTCCTGAAGGGGGCTGGTTGGAAGTCACCAGAAGCAGTCACCTGATCACTGGGCGCCTTCTCCCACCTCCCCTCGGCCCCAGGGGTGATCCCTGCCCTGTGCTTGGGGGTGGCCTTTTGCTATGACACAGACTGAAGGTTGTCAGACTTCTCCAAGAGCAGGATGAAGCTCAGACTGGGGCTGCAGGTGCTTCCCTGGGGCCCTGGAGCTCTGATGCCAGGCCTCCCTGGGGGGCTGGGAATGACTCTCGCCCCTTGTCCCAGCAGCTGGGCACGGCCCCATGGGAGGAGAGCACCAACGACATCTCCCACTACCTCGGCATGCTCGACCCCTGGTATGAGCGCAACGTGCTGGGCCTCATGCACCTGCCCCCTGAAGTCCTGTGCCAGGTAAGTGGCCCCTGGGGTGAGGGCACAGGGCCCACTGGCTGCCGTGACCGGCCTCACTTTGAGGGCCCTGGTTCGGGAAGATCCAGGCTTGAGGCCTCCATGGAGGACCAGGGAACGAGCAGGGAGGGTACGTGAGAATCAGGCTGACCCTGAACCCAGGGCATGGGGACTTAGGGGACAGGTCACTGCAGTGACAAGGAGAGTCCTCAGAAGGGTCCAGGAGACCTTTGGCTTCAGTCTCTGTCCTCAGCTCTCAGCTTTGTCAGGTGAGGGAGGGGTATGGAGACCAGGCTCTGGGCCCTCCCTGACCATTCTGTTTCCTGCTTCCATGTCCCCATTTCCCTCCCTGGCTGTCTGCCTGTGTGTGTGTGTGTGTGTGTGTGTGTGTGTGTGTATCTGTGTCTGTGTGTCTGTCTTCCTCCTGTATTCTCTCTCACCCTCTCTTACTTGCCCCTCTGACTCGGGCTCCCTCTGCCCCCAGCAGTCCCTGAAGGTTGACTCCCGGCCCCTGGAGGGGTCCCCTGCCCAGCTGCCCATCCTGGCCGACATGCTGCTCTATTACTGCCGCTTCGCCGCACGGCCGGTCCTGCTGCAAGTCTATCAGACAGAGGTAAGGCCTGCCCTGTCCGCCACCCCGCCTCTTCCCCGACACTCCCCAGCAGGCCTCCCTCAGCGTCGCCAGGTCCCAGCCTGTGCTCTGCTGAGCCTGGAAGGCCGGCTCCCACCCTACAGCAGCCCCCAGCCCTGTGCTAGGGGAGCCTGTGGGCCCCTGTGGGACCTCTGCGCTGATGCCCTGGGCCTGCCCTCTCCAGCTGACCTTCATCACCGGGGAGAAGACGACGGAGATCTTCATCCATTCCCTGGAACTGGGGCACTCTGCTGCCACACGTGCCATCAAGGCTTCAGGTGGGTGCTCCGTGAGTCCCTGCGGAGGTGGGGCCAGAGGGAGGCAAAGTCCTAGGAAAGTGGAGCCCTGGAGAAGTGGGGTCACCAAAAGGCAAGGTCAGAGGTGGTGGGATAGAGATCTGGGGCCTGTGAGAGGTGCTGAGAGAGGGTGAAGGATATGTCTGTGTGTGGCACAGGTCCTGGCAGCAAGAGGCTGGGCATCGATGGGGACCGGGAGGCCATTCCTCTAACACTACAGATTGTTTACAGCAAGGTAAGACCGGTCGGTGCTGGGGCCCAGACCCCTCTGGGGTCTGTTCCTGGCCCTCCCTCACCCAGAGCCAGACTCAGGTTCTGGGCCCTAGTTTTTAAGCTGGGAGGCTGGAGAAGGCTCCCCGGGGCCCTGAGAGAAAGCGGGTGCAGGGAGACATCCTTTTCTCCTGCACCTCCAGTGCCTCCCACCCCTGCTTTCTTCCCCACCTGAATGTGCTCAGCAGCTTCTGTGAAGGCTCAGGGCCTGACTGCAGGGCTGGGGGTCACAGTAGGGCAACGGTGGGGCTTCCAGAAGCAGAGGGAGGAAGAGGCCAGGGTCCCTCGGCCGGTGTGCCTGTCTGGGTACACAGGAGGTATGATGCATGTGAGAAGGGAGTGAGGTTATCTGAGAGGCGGGCATATGCAGGGGTGCCCAGGACCACACCAGAGGGCATGAGTCTCTGCATATGTCACGCCCGAGGGATAGGCCACAAGAGGCTTGACTTCACCAAGGGGAGCCTTCCTGCCTTCTTTTATTTCTTCCTTCCTTCATCCATTGAAAAGATATTCATTAGTACCCACTCCTGGCAGGCTCTGTGCTGGGCAAGGGGAACTGCAGTCACCAGGGAGGGACAGGCCCTGCATTGAGCTGTTTCAGAGGAGGGAGACAGACTAGAGATAAGGAAACAGTAAATGGCCAAGGCAATGTCAAAGAGCTGTGAGTGGTGACAAGACAAGAAAAGCGCTGATGAGATAGTGATAAGGGGGCTACTTTACATGTAGTGGCCATGGAGGTGGACAGGAGGGACTGACCCTGACAGCTATGTGCCAGGTGTTTTTAAAACATCTGATGTGTCCCAGATGTTGTTCTAGGCATAGGCATATTCTCAAGAGTGAACAAAATGCCTACAGCCTAGAGGTGATGGTAGGCATTGGTTACATGAACCTACCCATGTATAATTACTATGAAAAGCATGGAGAGAGGTACATGGACTGTGAGAACATCTTAGGGGATTATTCAGCCCAGTCAGAAAAGCTAGACAAGGCTTCCTGGAGAAGGGGAATTGAGTTAGTATTGGAAAGAAAACCAGGAGTTAGTTAATTAAGCCAAGAAGAGAGGGATGTGTTCTCCAGGCAAGGAGGGGCAGCATGTGCAAAGGCCCTGAGATGGGAAGGGACATGGACATCATGGAGCACTGAAGGAAGGCCAGAGGTGCTGGAACAGAGAGAGCGAGTGGGGACTTGGGGACCAGAAGAGGCTAACGAGATAGGCAGGGCCAGAATACCAAGGGCCTTCATTGTAATGAGAGTTTTGTCCTGTCCTCAGAGCAATGGATATCCCTTGAAGCAGCTTAAGTTTAATGTGGGGCTGGAAGTGTGTGTGACACCATCAGACTTGAGGTTTCGAAACACCCTCTGTAGCTCTGTGGAGAACAGATTGGTGGGGTCCACAGGGTCCTGGGAAGGCCAATAGGAGGCTCTTGTGGATTCCCAGGAAAGAATGTGGGTGATGTTAGACTGGTGACGTGAGGGAGATGGAGATGGAAAGAAATGGGAGTGAGGGGATTGATCATTTTTGCCTTCACTGTAATATTTTTTTACTACATTAGATATACCTGGATACAACCAGTTCTGTGTGGTCACATGGCATCTCCTCTCCATCCTTCTTGACCTTGCACACAGATGCTTACACGTCTCACCCAGTGCACACTGAAACGGAAGCGTGCTCAGACATTCGGTTCAAACAGCGTGCTGTTATTGAATTCTTAACAGCAGAAAAAGGTCCTCCAATTGTTTTCAAATTTTTGAAAAAGAAGGCGAAGACTTCTTAAAGGAGATCATTACAGGTGGTGAAACTTGGGTCCATCTTTCTGACCTCAAAAACAAAAGGCAGTCCACGGAATACCACCATAAGGGATCACCTCAGCCAAAAAAAATCAGAACTCAGGCCTTGGCTGTGAAGGTCATGGTTTTTTTTATCTGAACACTCTTTTATTTCTATGTGCACTGGTTGAAAAACCTAAACATCTGTGGGTGCAAGGTCAAGAATGGGGGAGGGGAGATGCCATGTGACTACACAGAATGGGTTACATCCAGATATATCTAGCGTAACAACAACAACAAAAATTACAGTGGAGGCAAAATTTAGCAGCCCACCCTCGTATACGTGGGTTATGTGAGCAGCAGCGCTTAGGAGTGGATCGGAAAAGGAGAGGCCCAGACTTCCGGATTTCAGTCTTCTGCAACTAAATGTCCCATTTTCTCCGAAGGAGCCCAGGCCTGGTGGGGGAAAATCATGAGGGTGGGACGTGTTGAGTCTGAGGTGCCCTTAAGCAGAAGGAGGAAGTCAGAATGCACAGTCGTTGGATGGATGGGCCTGATCTCAGACGTGAGACAGGAAGATGCGTATGTAGGTAGTCATGGGAAGGGGGCACGGATGAGGTTCCCTAATGAGGGAAGCAGGAGTGCAAAGAGCAGAGAACCCAGGAGAAGGTTCTGAGACCCATGTCATGTGACAGCTAGCAGGGACAGGTGATTGCAGAGCAGAGGCACCCCCCTGGAAAAGTAGGGGGCTGGGGGGAACCAGGAATAGGCCATCACGCAAGCCCAGGAGGGGAGAGGGGTAAATCAGTTTCTCCTGTAAGGTCAGGTCAGCTGACCTTGAGACTGATCAAGGACTGAGAATCGCTCTGGGGTTTGGCCATATGGAGGTCCCTGATGAAAGAGACATTCAGACAAGGATCCAAAGAAGGGGGTTCTGACCTGTTTCTGCCAGGAGCTCCAGGCCCGGGGTCCCCCTCTTCCTTGCTCTGGGCTCAGCAAGACATCATCAAGACCCCCCACACACAACCTTGAGGTGCTCTCAGCTCTCATGCCCTGTGACCTGGTAACAAGGCTGAGACCAACCCAGTGACCTGGTACTCCTCCCTGGAGTCACCAGGATATACACAGGGGTCAGAGGCTCTTGGTGACGAAGCCCCCAGACGCAGGTGAATGAGAGAGAGCTTCCTGGGCTGTGCTCACTGCAGGCAGCTTCCTGTCACTGATGATCTGGAGCCCCCTCTTTCAAGGGAAGGCAGCAGGCTGGCACCTCCAGGCTGAGGGTCTGCCTTTGCCATAATTCCAGGGAGCCATCAGTGGACGAAGCCGCTGGAGTAACATGGAGAAGGTCTGCACCTCCGTCAACCTCAACAAGGCCTGCCGGAAGCAGGAAGAGCTAGGTGACTGGGGCGGGCAGGGCGCAGCGGGGGTGGCGGGGGTGGTCTGAGCCTGGCCTGAGCCGCCCTTGCCCTTCAGACTCTGGCACGGAGGCCCTGATGCTAAACCTGACCGAAGTGGTGAAAAGGCAAAACCCCAAATCCAAGAAGGGCTTCAACCAGGTAAGGAGTCCCTCTCCTCACGGCCACCTTCTCGGGAGACATTCTGGGCGTGTGCGTGCGCCTAGGTGTGTGCACGTGTGTATGCATGTGTGTAAGAGAAGAGGTGTCCGAGGGCTGTGGGGGGCCTTGTGGGTGGGAGGAGAGGCAGGGTGAGTGGTATGGTTTGGGGGGGGTGTATACATATGAATGCTGTGGGGTGTCAGAGGGAAGGGGTGCCCCTGTGAGAGGATATGTGCATGTAGAAAGGTTCTGCCCTGAGTCTGAGCAGGCTGTGTCAGGGAACCCCAGGGTGCTCACGGTGAGGGCAGTGGGTAGTACAGGGTTTCCTCAGGGGGCCCTTGCTTCTTCCAGGCTCAGGAAAGGGCAGAGGCTGAAAGGAGCCAGGGCCCACTGGAGCCGTCGGGACCTCACCTCTGAGTTGGCTATTAGCCTTCGAGTGCTTTCACTCCCACCCCCAGACCTGGTGGGGCAGTGCCAGGGGAAGGACCTGCCGAGGGCGGGGGGCTCTGTGGCGGGGGTCTGGAGACTGACCCGGGCCTGTCCTTCCAGATTAGCACATCGCAGATCAAAGTGGACAAGGTACAGATTATCGGCTCCAACAGCTGCCCCTTTGCCGTGTGTCTGGACCAGGATGAGAGGAAGATTTTGCAGAGTGTGGTCAGGTAGAAAAGGGGGGCTCTAGCTCTGCTTCAGCAAAGTGGGTTCCCAGGGAAGGAGTCAATTCCTGCAAGCCCCCACCCAGAGCCCTGGGGGTTGCTGGAGGGATGGGAGGCCTGCCCTTATGCGCACCTTGTCCCACAGGTGCGAGGTGTCACCATGCTACAAGTCAGAGAAGAGCAGCCTCTGCCCTCAGTCCCAGAGGCCCCCCGACCCACTGGCCCAGGCTGCACCCAACCTCTGCTCCCTCCTCTGCCTGCCCATCATGACTTTCAGTGGGGCTCTGCCCTAGTGAGGCCCCGCGCCATCCTGGACAGAGAGCCCAGAAGCGGCTTCCCAGCCTGAGTGAGCCCCTCCCAGACAGTCGGCCGTGAGGGCCTCAGTCCTTGTGGAGAAGCCAGTGGCCCTGTGCTGGGTCAGGGACCCGCCTGCACTGGGCAGGGCGCAAGGGGTCAATGGTTTTTGGGGCTTGGGGGCTCCATTTGGGACAGAGACAGGCATTAGGGAGAGAGGGGCCTGGCCACACAGCCCCTCAGATTCCTCAAGGTACAAAGGAGAACTGACCCCCAAAGGTCCTGGCTGCTAGGGTGGGCAGGGAGCCTTTCTGGAAGAGCGAGCCGAGACTGGTGCTCTAGGCCGTGGTTTAGGCCTCTTCGCTCCGCCTGTGGCCAGGCCACCCTGTCATTTGTCACAGGCTTGAGGAGCCCTTTGTGTCTGGTGTTGTGACTGGATGACCAGAGGAGATTCACAAGCTTGTCAGAGCCTCCCTTTCATCAGCACTAAAATGGGGAGGAGGGTAGAACCTCCTTAAAGGAGTAACAGGGGATCGGGAAGTGCTGGCCCCAGGGCTACTCATAGCGGGTGCTCCCTCGAGATCAGGGCCTTGTTCTCCAAACACTGACTCCCCTCTCTGGTGCTGGGGGGGCTCTCAGGACCTTTGGGGGACCCTTCGCTGCTCCTTTCCAATTCACCAAGGCTGAAGGGATAAGGAGAGATGAGGTTTACCCTGTGGAGGGGATTACCCTGTGTCAGGGTGAGAGGAGGGTTGCTCAGGTGTCCCCAGCCTTCACCTCCCTCTCTCCTAGGTTGGCCCCCGTTCCCTCCACTTTTATCTCTCTCCTTGGGCTTCCCAGAGGAGTAGAGTTTGGAGCTTAGAACCTGACTGGGGGCAGAGAGGGATGGGTAGTAGGAGGTGGGAGCAAGAAAGCTGCCAGGTTGGAGAGGTCTGAGAAGTTTGAGGTAAATATGGGCTAGGGCAAGAGGGTAGTGACCAGGGCTCGGGGCCAGGGTTTGAATTGCCAAAGCAGGGGATGGGAAGCATGGAAGCAGACAGTTGTGTCCCACACGGAGCCCTTCCCGCCTCTCCACCTGCTTCCTCTCGCTCCAAATGTTCTGGGCTTAAAGGAGCCCGTGCAAGCCCAGCCCAGAGCGCTCACGACGAGAGAAGTGGACAAAGCCAGCCCCCACCCGGCGTTGCCATCCCTGCCCGTCCCGGCCAGGCCCCGGAGAGTGGTCAGCCACATACCTTCAATACTGTCTGTTTTCTGAGTGGGTTGTCCTACTACAGGACCCATGGGCATCCAAGAACATATGAGTGCAGTTTAATGTTATTGTCAAATAAAATGTATTTGTCTTATATTTAAAGATCTAGCATTAGTTTGCTGCCTGACCATTAACTGCGCGTTGGACGGTTCACATAAGTCATTTCACCCTTAGCAGGAATGAGATTCTTGGGTGATTGTTCTATTGAGCTTTTTGTAATTTTCGTCTCTATGAAAAATAATCTATTTGTGCTGAAATTCTCCCTGACACCATTCCATTTAAACCTCCTCTATGCTGCTGAGGGGAAGGGAAGTGAGTTCAGGGCTGGCCCTCTGGATCGGGGGCAGCGATTCGACCTGGATCCCAAGGACGGAGAGAAGAGGAAGTGAGGGGAAGTGGGGGACCTGGAGGGAGTAAGTGAGTGCCGGGCCCCAAACACTACTGCTCAGGGCGGAGGAAGAAGGAACCCTGAGATGCTCTAGCTCTGCGTCAGCTAACGATTCCAAACCATAAAGTACTCCCAACACTCAGTGGACGAAAATGCGATTATTTATTCCTGCTCATCCATCTGTGAGACATCTAGGCATCCCTTGACCCAGGTCAGGCTCAGAGTGGCGCGGCCACAGGTTGGGGTCAGGTCTGCTTGGTGGGCGTCTCAGGCACCTTGGGCCAGCCTGTTAGCACAAGACGGGTAAGCAGAAGCGTGGCATGCATCCTAGAGCCTGGGCCTGGAACTGGCACAGTATCTCTTCTCGCAGCATTCACTTGGCCAGAATCGATGAAGTACATCAACTCATAGATTTAGTAAACTCAGCACATCTCACACAGGGTAAAAACAAAATTACATGAAAAGAGCACTTTACCTCCAATATTCTTTCCAAAGCCCTACAACCCCTGTCTAATCATGAGGAAAATGTCAGATGAACCCAGATTGTGGGAAAATCTGGCTAGACAGTCAGTGTTATGAAAAACAAGGAAGGACTGAGAAACACAGACCAAAGGAGGCTGAGGAAACCTGGAAACTAAATGCAGTGTGGTGCTTTGGACTGGTTCCTGAAACAGAAAGAGGATATGGTGAAATCCAATAAAGTCTGGACTGTAGTTTTCAACACACACACACACACACACACACACACCCTCATTGCCAAACTCAGGGGGTTTGAGAAGATAATGAAAACATTTTAAAGACAGCCCTAGATAAATACACTTTATCTTCAAACCTCAGCAATTAGATTGAGAGCCCTCTTTGCAGGAGAAACAATGGAAGCCGGAGGACAATGTAATGACACCATCAAAGTGCTGAACAAAAAGAAAAGAAAACCTTTGTCAACCTAGAATTCTATACCTAGATTTGTCCAATGATTTGTTTAATGAATTATACACTGCTCACAGGAGATACATTTTAAATCTAAAAAAAGCTAAAAGCAAAATGATGACACCATGCAAACCTGACCACAGAAGCTGATGGTATTACACTAAAATCAGACAAAGATTTTTAAGGCAAGAACCATTACAGAATATAAGAGGGAGATTTCTAAAGACCAAAGAGCCAATCCAACAAAAAGATTTCATAATCATGAATCTGTATGTACCTAATGACATACATTTAAATGATAAAGCAAAAACTGACAGAATATCTCCATAGCCATACTAAAAGACTTGAACACACCTCTCTCAATAGCTGACAGAACAAATAGACAAAAAATCAATAAGGATATACAGCAGTGGTCCCCAATCTTTTTGGCACCAGGGACTGGTTTCATGGAAAACAGTTTTTCCATGGCTGGAAGTGGGGGCATGGGGAATGGTTTCAGAATGATTCAAGCGCATTATATTTATTGTGCACTTCATTTCTATTGTTATTACATTGTAGCATATAGTGAAATAATTCTACAACTCACTTGCCACTATAAAGCCTGCCACCACATGCAGCTTATTTGTCACTTGCCACTCACTGATAGGGTTTCGATATGAGTCTGCCAGCAATTGATTTATGATGGTCTCTGTGCAGTCAAACCCTCTGCTAATGTCACTCTTTGTTTACAGCCTGTCCCCAGCACTAGCATCCCATCTGAACTCACCTCAGATCATCAGGCATTAGATTGTACTAAGGAGCACGCAACCTAGATCTTTTTTGGTGAGGTGTCTGTCCAGATCTTTTGCCCATTTTTAAATTGTGTTGTTTGTTTTCTTATTGCTAAATTTTAAGTTTTCTTCGTGTATTTTGGATACCAGCCTTTTTTCAGATAAATGTTTTGCAAAGATTTTCTCCCAGTCTGTGGCTTCTCTTCATTCTCTTAACAGTGACTTTGCAGAGCAGATGGTCTTGATTTTAACTTTTCCCAACTATAAAAATGCAATTTATCAAACTTATTCTCTTTTAGCAGCTTGGCTTCCCCTGGGGCCCAGAACACAGTGGTCTGTCACCATCCTCAGATCTCTCCCAGAGGTCCCTGATATCCAAGTCATGGCTCCTCCAGGGAAACAGCTCTCCCACAACCACTGGAGCAAAGAACACTCACAGTCCCCTCAGTCTGCTCAAAGGTGAGGCATCAGGGAGGTTTCTAGCACCTGCAGCTTCATACACACAGGAGATGGGTGTGGACTCGCATCTGCTTGGTGCCTCCCCCAGGCCTCCAGACTTCCGGTTCCCTCCTGTCACACCCACCACACTCCCAGCACTGGGATGTTAGCTGCTGTCCCCGAAGAGGGCATCTTGGTTTTCTTGGGAAAAAAAAACTGCTCCTTCCTTTCCCAAGTCTCTGCATCCCTCTATTCTCTCCCCAACCCTACCTATAATATAGGACTCTCCTGGGAAAGAGGTACCCTCCCCAACTCTTCTGGGGGCAAAGGCAGTATAATAGAATTTCAATCTAAAATGGAACCAGAGAATATGAAATGGAAAATCTCACACATGTGCTGTCAGGAAAACAATACTTAAGAACTGGACTTGCCTATATCTTACTGCAGGTTGGGTGTCCTGAACTGCAATTCCTCTGCTATCATCGAATAAACTCATCTTTTTGACAATTTTGAGCTTGTCTCAAGTTTACCTCTTTATTTAGATCAACAACAGGTCCCCTCCTGCACCACTTTAGTTCTCTCTGTTCTGTTCAGCAGGCATGCCTGTGTCCCTGCTCAGACCACAACCCCAATGTCTTAGCTTGGCTGCCCTAACAAAGTACCACAGAGTAGGGGACATAAACAACAGACATTTATTTCTCACAGTTCTGGAGGCTGGGATGTCCAAGATCAAGGTGCTGGCAGATGTGGGACCTAGTGGGAGCTCTCTTCCTGCTTTGCAGATGGCCACCTTCTCACTGTGACATCACATGGTGGAGAGAGGAGACATGGGTCTTTCTTCCCCTTCTTATAAGGACTCTAATGCTATCATGGGAGCTCCTCCCTCATGATGTCATCTAAACATAATTACTCCCAGAGGCTCCACCTCCACTGCCATCACATGGGGGGTTCAACCTATGAATGTCAGGAGGACTCTACAAAATAAAATAATATAAACACAGCTGCTTTAAAATGGAACCAGATCTGCCATCCCAGAGGAATGGCCTTGCACATCCTACTCCTCAAACCTCTGGAATGTGAGAACAGGGCAAAATGGCTTTGGGCTGGGCCTAAAGTAGCACTGTATCCCAAACAACCATTTGCAAAGATTAACAAGAAAGCAGATATAATGACTACGAGACTGATGACTACAAGACTGAGAATCAAAAACATGGTTGGGAATTAGTGTCACTATGTCAGCTCACCTGCACCAATAGGAATGCTACCTTCAATTGATGTGACTGTTCCCCTTCCCTTTCTCATAAATACCCCTTGCCTTTATTTCCAAATTGAAACCCTATTTGGGCTTCTACCTCAGTCAGTGCTTCTAGAATAGCTGTTCTTTATTTATCTCAAATAAATGCTTGTCAACTCTCCCTTTGGCATTTTTAGTTTAGCAATACAAGCATTCAGTCCGTAGCACCCAGCAATCCTGAGTGTGTGGTCCCTGGGAAGGTGGCCGTGGCCACATCCACGTGTGTGTGTCTCTCTCTGCTCAGGGTGAGTGGGAAGAGACCGTGCCCGTTTGGGGAATCTCAGGAATTTAGAGCTGTAAGGCTGAGGGTCACAGTCACTGCCACCTGACCAGGAAATTGCTACTGAATGCCAACCTAGTACAACCTGAGATATTAACAAACATTACAGCACTTACTGCACATGTGCCAAGTGCTGTCTCTGTGCTTGACATGCTTACGTCATATTATGCCTCCCAACAGCCCCATGAGATGGGTGCCATTATGCCCCCAATTTTACACTGAGGCAGAGTAAGCAAGGAGCATGCCCACAGTCACAGAGACAGTAAAAAGAGGAAGCCAGGGTTCAAGCCCAGACAGTGGAGCCCCAGAGTCCCTAAGCTATGCTGCTCCCTCAACCCCCTCATGGAGCGGTGGGGAAACTGAGGCCCAGAAAGGTAAAGTTCACACAGATACCAGAGAGGGATGGCTTCATTATAATGGAATTCTGGGAGCAGCTCTAAGCTGGAAGATATACTCTTCACCCCCACCTCAGGAACCGTGGAGTGATGGTGATGGGGGAGGGGTGAAATGTGGGAGGAGTTGGAGGCGAAGAGGGAAGTTGGGGCCAGAATGGGTTGGCAGGGTTCCAGGCAAGTCTGTGCTGTCCACCGCTGAGGGGAAGGTGGTCAGGAAGGAAACCCACGGTAAATGCTGCTCCAGGCCCAAGAGCTGGCCCAATGAGGTCCCCTGAGACCTCCGGAGCTAGGATAGCAGGAGGGAGCAGCTCTACCCCAACCCCCAAACCCCACGCCACATACCGAAGCAAAGGGGCATCTTGTTACCAGGACCAGAGATCTCTGAGCAAACTGTAGCTGCCAGTCTCTGAGGCCAGAACCAGGATTGGCTGGAGCCTGAGCAAGCTAGCAAGGGTTCCACAGACCCTTCAGGTTAGATGAGGAAACTGAGACCCAGAGAAAAGGAGGGGCCTGTGCAGCTAGAAGCATGCAAGGACAAGAGTCCAGCCAGGTCGTTTATCCCCCCACCCCACCCCGCCGTCGGAGGGTGTCTCTTGTATGTGCACATATGTGTGCATGCATGCACACAAGCACACAAGTGCACGGGGCAAAGGTGTTTTAGGCAATTTGCACAAATAGTAAAGTGTTGAGTCTTTGAGTTTTTCATTGATCTCCTAGTTGACCCCCAGCCTTCTTGACTTGCTGGACAGTCCCTTTTCTTTGTGGAAATTCATCTGCCAGAAGGAAGCAGTGACTATGATGGCTATTTTATACAGACAAGGGTTCCAGCACTTCTTCCAAATTCTGAGAACCTTGCAGACCTCCTCTCAAGCTCTCCTCCTCCAGGTCCAGTGTTAAGGAGGTAAAGGCATGGGACTAGGGCAGGGAAGAAGGGCCCACATGGCTTCCCTCTCCAGGCTGACGTGAGAACAGGAGAAGTAAGAGGAGACCATAACCCCACCCTCCATAGCATCCCCAAGTTCTCTCTGCCTCTCATCCTGACCCAGAATAACGTGAATGTATGAGGAGTTGGGAGGGGTACAGGAGCACCTGCAAAGAGAAGCCTGGGTTGGGAGGCAGGTGGGTCACAAGGTTTTCTTCACCTCCTTGAAGGGCAGTTGTGGGCTGATTTTCTCTGTATCTTTCCATCTTGACCCATGTAAATGTATGACTAGTCCAGAAAATAAAGACATTCAAAAGTAAAGAAAGAATGCGTTTGATTCTTATGTACTGATACATAATCATCACCACAGAAAGTAAGCCAGTTCAAGAACAGTTTGTATAAATCACTCCCAGCTATTGACTGTGTTTTCCACTGGGTGAGAAGGAAAAAGAAACTCAACCCCAAGAAAGAAGATGCCTGCCAAGAAGGACTCCTTGTAGTTAATTGGGTTTAAATTCATAAGCAGAGTCTAACAGCTATTTTTTGACAGAGGTCCCTATGCACACTGCATGTCAGGGAAGAGCCGAGACTGAGCTGCCAGCCTCCTACACTATATTCCTATGGGCTGAGTCGAACCATATAAGTGAGCTCCCAGGATTGAAATTCAACCAATGGGCTGAAGTCCTGCCCCATCCAATCAAAGCTGTACAACGGTATCTTCAATTGCATTTTTGCTGACCAATCAGGACAGTGCGATTTGGACCAATAAAATTGTGTGAATTTGGATTCTTCATCTGCATGAAAATGAACCAATGCTGGGGGCAAGGGGGCAGGAATATCTCTTGATATAAGCCAACCTCCTCTCTGTTTTGGTGGTGTCCTTGGCTGCACTGTTCAGTTTGCATGCTGAGTCTAATGTCTGAGCCACCTCACCTAAACTGTTTCATACCTGAGCCATCTCACAGGTGAGGTGTTTCACAACGGAGCTGTTCTGGCCAAATAAAGTCTCCCCTTTCACCGCACCCCAAACTGGGGACTCCTGTTGGTATAGAGGTGGTGGTGATGGTCCTTGATGGACAAAACTGGGGAAGGGGAGGAGAGGGCTCTCTTTTATACTCGATATACTGCTGTATCATTTGAGTGTTTTTGCAACAGAAATGTAATTATGAATTACTTGTGTAACTTTTTTAAACACTAAAGTTATAAATTAAAAAAACAAAACAAAGCAATTCAATGTTGATGGTGTTTAAAATCAAAACTCCCCCTGCCAAAAAAAAGAATGGCTATAAGGGTGAGTGGGCGGATGAATCATAAATCTACTTCCCAAGACTGTCACCCCAATTAGTCCTAATTCTGCGCTCTGCACACCCTCAGAACTACACTGCCGGAAGTTACGGATGGAAAATTCCCACCATGTGCACTGTGCCCCCCCATCCACAGCAGACAGTACGACTGGCTAGCAAGTCCCCAGGTGATGCTGATGCTGCTGGTCCAGGGACCACACTTTGTGACCCACTGGTTTAGAGTATGACATAGCCATGCAGCCCCTGCTTCCTTGAGTCGTGAGTGTGAGAGCTGGAGGGAAATCACTAGAAGCAGAGGTGCCCATCGGGACCAGTCATGTTCCTGCCTTGGCCCTCCTGGAGCAGAATGGTGAGCTGAGCAGTGTGGACCAAGCTCTGGTCTGGTTCAGCCTGCCTGCAGGTCCTCTCTGTGATGCTGTGGGAAGCCCTGGCCTGGGTGTTCCCTGGTCTAAGTCCACCACTACCGGTTATGTGAGCCTTTCTCTAGAGTACCCATCTCCATATTTGTCCCTAACTAATGAGGTGATGGTCGAAATTAAGTAAAATGTGTTTTACTTACACATCTTCTGATTTTTTATCTCACACAGCTTTCTAAAAATGGGTCCTCCCAGCCAGAAAGCCATTCACTTTGGGGTATTGTCGATGAGTTTGGAATATTAAAACAGAGGTAAGGATTAGAATGAAGTGGAAGTACTCTGAAGGCACTTCAAACGATTTTGATATGTCTGAAAAAATTTGAGCAAGAAAAGCCAGGAGTTCAGTTGGAGTCATTTGGGGAGAAAAAATAAAGGGGACCCCCCAACCCTATCCCAGCCTACTAGTCCAGTGGCATGGCACAGAGAAAGGGCACCTGGACAACAAAAATATCCACAGAGGATTTGTACACTCTTTTCCATCCTCTCCCCCACCATGGAATCTTCCATAAAACCTACATTGCTTGGTATTACTTTCTGTGAGTGATTCCTTAGAAAATTCAAAGAAATGATGAATTCTGTACCTGCTACTGGATGATCCCAGAGGCAACTCCCACAGAAGGTGGACCTGGAGCAGGGACACAGGTGACCCAGGGTTTCTTGTATCCCAAGCAGATATTTCTTGCCTGACTCCAGTAGCTTGGTCCTCCAGATCCCAGCACTGGTCCTCCTGCCACCATCTCTTTGTTCACAGTTGCAAGATTTAATTTTTGTTTAAAGCTCTGTGGGGCTTTGTAATAGGTAGGAAAGGAGATAATAAGCCTTTTTTTTCTGAATAGAAGGGGCTGGAGGGATGAGGATGGACCAGAAGCTGTCTGTTGTCTTCAGAAAAGATCCATAACTTTGTAGCCCCAAAGTTATGACTGACATTAATAGACTTCCCACTGCCCAGGCTGAGATAGAGGAACCTCAGCAGAAGCCTCAGCTCCTCCTTGCAGGGGCAGCCCTGGGGTGCCCACAGGCAGCTACCACACCCCATGCAGCTACGGACACAGGGCTGACGATAAGAGGAGCAGGGCAGCCACAGAAGGCGACATCAGCTTGTGATTTCCGATTCAGTTAGACCAAAGGTTGATAAGGAGAGGGAGCTGCCCACAATGGCCCCACTGCCCGGCTCCTGCTGAATCCTCAACCTGTGAGGGCTGAGTTCTTGGTCTTTATTCATTTTCTTTCCTTCCTGCCTGCCTGCCTGCCTCCTTTTCTCCATTTACCTATTCACCCATTTGGCCATTTGCTTTACTTAATGAGCCAAGCATTTGCTTAATGTTCTCTTATCTGATGATGTATAGAATAGTGAGTAAGATCTACTCCTCTCTGCTTTCCCAGAACTTACTGTGGAAGGGCAGAGGGACAAGGCAGACCTGTGACCGAAGGGAAGGACTCTCATATGGACACAAAGGTGCAAGATAGAATGTGATTCCAGTCCCATGAGGGAGACAGAGAAGTCCATAGGGTAGGGAAGTAGAGCCATAGTGTAAATGATTTAAATTTCTGGTCTCGGGAGTTCCCTGGTGGTGTAGTGGCCTGGGGCTTTGGCGCTGGCGCTGTCGGCGCTGCGGCCTGGGTTCGATTCCCAGTCGGGGAGCTACCCACGTACCACAAAGCAAGGGAAAAAAAAAATTTCTGGTCTCTTTCTTTATTTTTGTTTTTCCAAATGTCCCCTTCTGCGAAATGAGGGTTGGACCCGAATGCATTCCAGGTCTTGCAGAAAAAATGACTTCTCCTTTGGTTGCAAGTGAAAGAAAATCAACTCAAATATTGGATCCCATAGTTGAACAATTGAAGAGTAGATCTAGGCATCGGGGTTTCAGGCACAGCTGAATCCAGATGCTGTCAGCCATCTGTCTCTCTCCATTTACCCATGAGGCCAAGCCGGTGACAGCAGAGAGTCTGTGAGCTTTACCAAGGTCCAGAAATGCATTGGAGATTCTCCCAAAATATTGCTGGCTTCCAAACATTGAGAACAAGAAAGAATATGACAAACTAGCAAATACATCCTTGTGGAGGTCACCTGCTTCCCAGCACTTCTGTCTCCTAAGGTCAAGGTCGGCAGATGCTTTTTCTTCCTCTGCATCCTTGTCCCCTCTGTGATCTGTGGTAGCATTGACCATCATCTTCTTGACAATCTCTCCTCCCCCAGCTTTTGCTTTATTCACTTTTCCTCCTGCGCCCTGACTCCTTTTTTTTTGCTCTTCTTTGCTGAATGAAGGATGACTGGGGTGAGCCGGTAGAAAGGTTGGGAAGAGAACCCCACAGCTCAGGTGTAGGCCGGGAGCACTTGGGGATTCAGGAAGGACCAGATCCAGAAGGTCCTTGCAAGTCACACTAAGGACTGTGGCAGCTCCCCTGAAGGGGGTAGGGGGCCACTGAAGGTTGTAATGTGATCAGCTTGTGTTTCACTGTCAGAGAGAGACCTTTGGCTGTGAAGCGGAGGCAGCGTTAGATAAAGACATCGGGCTGTTACTGCGACGTAGGAGAGAGGCCGTGGTGGCCTGATGAAGTCGCAGGTGGGGAAAAGGGGTCGATTCACACAGTATTGACCAAGCTTGGTGCCGTTTAGGTGTCAGAGGTGAGGGGGCCAGAGGTGTTAAGGGTGACACTCCTGGCTCTGAATGAGGAACAGAGAAGTGGGTTCGGACTGGGAAATGATGAGCTTGGTTCAGACATATTAGTTAGAGGTGCTTGAGGGCCATCCAGCTAACAGTGTCTGGGAATGGGGGTGGTTGGTGAGTCTGGAGCTCAGGAGGGAGGTCAGGGCTCCTCCCATCGCTGGCCAGTCAGCATCAGAAAGGGACACTCTGGAGGTGCCCCTCTCCCACCCGATAAGAACAGAGAACCTCCGGTGACCATGGGTGACCACGAGTGCTTCTCTTAAGAGCAGCCTCACAGCAGGATGTGTTCTGGGAGGAGCTTTGAGGCCCGTGGGGAAGGGGAAGGAAGAGGAGGGGACAGAGCCAGGCCTGTGAGGCGCTGGGCTTTTCCCTGCAGGTCTGGAGACTGAACGCACCAGTGTGGGCACCTCTAAGACACTGGGTCCTCTGGGCCAGGCGGCTTCCTTGGGCCAGATTGTGGGGAGCTCCTCGGCAGGAGGACTTGCTGCAGCAGCTGAACCAAGGTGGGTGCTGGCTGGGGTGGGCTCTCCAAGGTGGGAGCCTGCAGAGGCAGATCTGAGCAGAGCAGAAAGGGGTGCCTGAAGAAGGGGTGCTGGAAGGGGTTCCTGGGAAGGGCTGAGACACCCTCAGCCTTTCTGAGAAGGGTTCCCCAGATCTGGTGGCTACCAGGACCCCTCTGCCCATTTTCACAAGAAGAAAAGGCACAGGACCCTGTGAGAAGACCACTCTTTTCTTCTCCAAATCCTGCAAATGTCAATAATGATGAGACTAATTATACGTGCCCCGTGCTATAGAGTGCAACTTGTTATTCTAGTGGAGGCTCACGAATGATTGGAGGCAGGCTGGAGACATGTTTTAATGCCCATTTTATGGGTTTGGAGACTGAGGCTTAGAAAGATCAAGTAACTTGCCAAAGATTGTAGGGTGGATAAGCAAGGTGCAGGACTCAGAGTGAACCTTCTGGGTCTCACACTGCACCCCTTCTGGGACATCATCTGTCCAGTCCTCTCTTGGGGAACTAGGAGCTAGTTGTGCCAGACTGGCCTTTCTTCCCACACACATGGATTGAGCATTTTGTACACGTGCAGCCAGTGCCAGAGTCCAACCAAGGCCAGGCCTGCATCCTTGGGAAGCTGACCCACTGGTGTGGTGGCTACAAATGACATAGAAAGTAAAATGTGCCAAGGCCCTGCTCGAGGGTGCGTGAGGTCCGAGAGAGACCTTTGGACGTGGGATCCGGGTGGGGCTCCATTGAGCGGGGGGAGGCCACAGCCATCCAAATGAGGGGGACAAAGTGTGCAAACCCATGTGGTGGGAAAATAGGTGTGAAAGTTGGGATTAAAGGGAAGAGCAGCGATAGATTCAATTTGGTCGCTAAAGCATAGGGTTTATGAAGGACCTACAGCCACGGGACTGTTTTGTTTATTTGGCTGTAAGTGACTTTTTAATGTCACCTCACTTCATTTAGCCTTCATAGTAATCCTACAAAGTAGGTGCTATTATCAGGTCTCCTTTAAAGATATGGAAACTGAGGCTCCAAGGTTTTAAGCATTTAGCCCAAGTTGCCATAGCAACAGAGAGAGTTGCACCCAGGCAGCACCAAATGCTACCTCCCAAGGCCACCTTGTCACACGGCCTCTCACCAGGGTCCACCACTGCTCACTGCTGTTCTCTCAAAGAGTGCTCCTGGGCCGACGTGGGGGACATGAATGCCAGGCCTCGGCCATTGCTGGCAGGTCCCCTAGGCTTCCTGGTCTGCATCCAGGCCCGGTCTGTTTCCTCCCAGGCTCCCTGCCCCCAGGGACAATGCCTCCTCCCACCCCTCCCAGACTGGCCCTCCAACTTCCAAGTGCTTCCTTCCTAGCCAGCCGGAGACAGAGGAGGAAACGGGCCTGCCCCATCCGCAGGGGACAGCCACAGGGGGCAGGACCCTCACTTCCTTGATCCCTCAGGGTCCGGAAAGCCCAAGTGGGCCCCTTGGGATGAGGGAGCCTTCTCAGAACTCCGAGCTCTGTGTTTCCATTCCCTTCTCCCCTCCTGTGCGCCCACTCATCATGTGCTCTAAACTGGAGAACCAGGGGTGTTGTCTGGCTAGTACACTGTCTCCATGGAGATAGAAGGTCCGAGTACTGGAAACAGCACCTGCCCCTGAGACCCCGGGGGTGTGAAGCAGCTCAGGTGACAGGAGAGGGAGTGGACTGGCGTGGGGACCAGAGTCCCTTCTCTCTGAGCCAGAGTGGTGGGCCGAGGACAGGACACGGACCAAGGTGCGGTCCTGGGAAACTCTTTCCTCCCAGGTGTCGTCCGAGAGGGGTGGCCACAGTCTGGGTGGTGATTCTTCTGTCTGAACAGCCTGCCCTTGGAGCTGGCCGTGGTTGGGTTGGGGTGCTGGGGTGGGCGGGTGCTTGTCAGAACCTGAGATCTCCGTTGTGAAGCACTGACCCCGAGCAGAGACACTTCCCGTCCTCTGAATCCTGCTTTCTTCGGGCCTTCCTCTGGCCGGAAACCTTCCCCGTGGTATTTTGCACAAACTTACGGGCTGCAGCAGCTGCAAAGCACTCCCGTGGCCTTCTTCCTGCTGCATCCCACAGAGCCACCTCTACAGTTCTGTGGACAGTCCTGGGGCCAACTTTACCCCAAAGCAGTGACCAGCTACGTGGTGGCACCTGCCCTGAGGACTGTTTGTTGTGAATGTTCTATGGTTAAGGGGGCATGCCCTCGGAATCCCAGTGCATTCACTCGCTCTCCTTGTCTCTGGTCCTGTCCCTCCGTCAAGAACTGTGAGGGTCCCAGGTTTTACCCTACTTGTAGCGCACAAGTTAGTCTGCCATGGTTTTAAGGTCGCTGACAGAAAACACGAGACTCTAGAGTCAGAGACAAAGGTACAGTACAACCAGCAGCATGAGTGTCATGCTTTTTGGTTCCTCACGCCCCCTCCCACAAGTCCCATGGTGAGCAGCATGGAGACGGAGCCAAGCAGAGGCTCCATGTCACAGCCCGGGAGCCCTGAGCTTAGGAAACCCCGTTTTCACAATGGCCTGCCAGCAAACCTGCCCAGCCTTTATCCTGGAGAGAGACTTTGTCCCTACCCTACTGAGGGGCAAATAAACCTGCTCTGTGCCCTGAAGGGAGATTCTCTCCTCCAAGGCTGTTCACCATACAAAGCTCCTTGAGGAGATCATCCAGAACAAAGGCTCACAGGGCACGCACAACATCATGGAGCATTGTCCGCCAACACCCTACTGTACCCCCGCTGCACTTGCATCTCAGTGCTTGGTGGCCTGCTCCCTTCGCCTAGAACGTATTTCCTGCAGATACTGCCCGACTTGCTCCCCTCCTCCAGCAGGTTTCTACTCAGATGTCACCTCTTCAGTGAGACCTCCCTGATTGCCCTTTTAAAAACCATACCCCGAACTCTGGAAACCCCTCCCATTTCCCTTCCCAGACTTATTCATTTTTATTAATATTTTTTCAATTACAGTTGACATTTGATATTATTTTATGTTAGTTTCAGTTGTACTGCACAGTAGTGAGACATCTATACAATGCATGCAGTGATGCCCCCATATAGTCTAGCACTCACCTGGCACTATACAAGTTGTTGCAACATTATTGACTATGTTCTCTATGCTGTACTTTACATCCCCATGACTATTTTGTAACTACCGATTTCTATTTCTTAATCCAGTCAACTTTTTCACACAGCTCCCCACCAACTGCCCCTGACAACCATTATTAGTTTGTTCTCTGTATCTTCGAGTCTGTGACTGTTTTTGTTGTTGCTATTCATTTATTTTGTTCTTTAGATTCCATATGTAAGTGAGATCATATGCTATTTGTCTTTCTCAGTCTGATAATTTCACTTAGCATGATACCTTCTAGGTCCATCCATGTTTTCACAAATGGTAAGATTTCATTTTCTTCATGGCCAAGTAATATTCCAATATATATATGTATCACATCTTTTTTACCCAATTATCTATTGATGGTCACATAGGTTGCTTTTATATTTTGACTGTTGTAAATAGTGCACATAGGTGTACATACATCTTTTCAAAATGTTTTGGATTTCTTTGGATAAATACCCAGAAGTGGAATGGCTGGATCATAATGACGATTCTACTTTTAATTCTTTGAGGAAACGCCATAGTGTTTTCCATAGTGGCTGCACCAATTTGCAGTCCCACCAACAGTGCACGAGGGTTCCCTTTCCTCCACAACACTTGTTATTTGTTGATTTATTGACCATAGCCATGCTGTCAGGAGTGAGGTAATATCTCATTGTGGTTTTTATTTGCATTTCTCTGATGACTAGTGGCATTGAACATCTCTTTATGTGTCTATTCTTTGGAGAACATGGTGTATGCTTCCATTTATTTGTATCTTCTTCAATTTCTTTCTTCAGTGTCTTATAGCTTTCCGAGTATAGGTCTTTTACCTCCTTGGTTAAATTTATTCTGAGGTATTTTATTTTATTTTTGATACAATTGTGAATAGGATCGTTTTCTTAATTTCTCTTACAGTTCCCTATTGGTGTATAACAATGTAACTGACTTCCAAATATTATTTTGTATCCTGCTACTTTACTGAATCCATTTATTAGTTCTAATAGTTTTTTGGTGGAATCTTGTGGGTTCTCTATACATAGTATCATGTCATCTGCAAATAATCACAGTTTTGCTTCTTTCTTTCCAATTTGGATGCCTTTTTTTTTTCTTGTCTGATTGCTGTGGCTAGGACTTCCAATACTATGTTGAATAAAAGTGGTGAAAATGGGCTTCCTTGTCTTGTTCCTGATCTTAAGGAGGATGCTTTTAGCTTTTCCCTGTTGAGTGTGATGTTAGCTATGGGCTTGTCATATATGGCCTTTATCATGTTGAGATATGTTCCCTCTATTCCCACTTCACTGAGAGTTTTTAATCATAAATGAATTTTGGATTTTGTCAAACACATTTTCTGCCTTTATTGTAATGATCATATGATTTTTATCTTTCATTTTGTTTATGTCGTGTATCATGTTAATTGATTTGTGGATATTGAACCAACCTTGCATCCCAGAAATAAATCTTACTTGATTATAATGTATGTATGAGCTCTTTAATGTATTGCTGAATTTGATTTGCTAATATTTTGTTGAAGATTTCTGCATCTATGTACATCAAGGTATCAGCCTACAGTTAATTTATTTTTGGAGGTTGGGGTTGGTCTTTGTCTGGATTTGGAATCAGGGTAATAATCGCCTCGTAGAATGAGCTTGGGAACTTTCCTTCCTCTTAATTTTTTGGAATAGTTTGGGAAGGATAGGTGGTAATTTTTCTTTCAATGTCTGTTAAATCCACCTGCCCAATCCTTCTTTTATTAGGAGTTCTGTGATTACTGATTCAATCTTGTTAGTAGTGATTGGTAGTTTCAGATTTTCTGTTTCTTCTTAATTCATCCTTGGAATATTGTATGTTTCTAAGAATTTATCCATTGTACAATTCATTGGCATATTCATAATAATTTCTTATAATACTTTGTATTTCTGTGGTGTCAGTCATCACTTCTCCTCTTTGATTTCTGATTTTACTTATTTGGGCCCTCTTTCTTTTTTTTCTTCATGCTAGTGACTCTTTCTAGTGCATGCTTCATTTCAAGTATTGCATTGTTCTCTTCTGACTGGTTCTTTTTCATGGGTTCTATGTCCTTTTGTGCTTACTATCTCTTTTTTGAAATCCTCACTGAGTTCACGTTTTCCTCCCCTAAATTCACTGCATTTATATAACCTATAATCACTGTTTTGAATTCTATATCTAGTAGGTTGGCTGCCTCTGTTTCATTTAGCTCTTTTTCTAGAATTCTCTCCTGTTCTTTTATTTGGGATATATTTCTTTGTTTCCTCCTTTTGGCTGCCTCTTTGTATTTGTTTCAATGTATTAAATAGGGCTGCTATGTCTCCTAGTCTTGGCTGGGTGGCCTTAGGTAGTAAGTGCCCTGTGGGGCCCAGTGGTGTAGTCTCCCTGGTCACCTGCCACAGGTGCTCCAGGAGAGTTCCTCGTGTGTACCCTCCTATCATGGTTGAGCCTTGATTGCTATTGGCAGGTCAGTGTGTGGGATTGGCCCTCAGGCTGATTGGCTGTGGGATTTGGTCACTTACACAGCTTATGGACTGGGCAGGGGGCTTACCCCATGGACTGGGATTTGCCCCAGCAGGCCTGCTGAGACAGCCCTTTGGGGCTAATTGGGTGGTTCTCTGCTGTGGTCTGAAGCTGACCTCCAGGTATGTTTCTTCTGGGTTTTCTTGAGAGGGGCTTCATTGCAGGCCCAGGTCAGCCACTGCCTGTGGCCAGTCAGGGACTGCCTGGTAGGAGCTACAATCCATGGTTGGTCGCTCCCTATGCTGGACCTAGAGGCTTGTGGGAGAGGCCACACTGAAAGCCAAGGATGGCTACCACCAGCACAACTAAAAGTCCAGGGCACCCTGAGGCCTGCTGCCACCTGCCATTTCTCATAAGTCTCAGCCACTGATAGAACCTTGTGTAGTATTCAAGTTGGGTGAGGCAGAGTCTTAGAGAGTCACCAGCGTGGGACAAGTGGTGTTCACCAGGTTAATGTAGATTCTGGTTTGGTGCCAGTGCTGATCCTGGAGCTACTCAGCAAAAATGTCAGAGCACACCAAAGCTAGCTGCTGCCTTCCTGGGACCTGTGAACCCTCGATAGTTGCTGCAAGTGCAAAATATGGGTAGGGCTGACTGCTGGCTGAGAATGTGCTTCTGACATTGCCAGAGTTGGGTGTGGCAGGGTCCCAGGAAGTCACCAGGGTTGAGTAAATGGAGTTCACCAAGTCAATGCAGATTCAGATTTGGCCATGGATGTGGGGTAAGGCTCAATACAGGAAAGATGGCACCCACCTACTGGCTGCACAAGACAATTCTACTCAGGGAAAATGGTGGCTGTTTCTCAAGTTCTCTCCCTGAAGCCACGGAACTCGGTCTCTCCTTGTATGTCTCTGACTCCTCCCAAGTAACTGTCCCTCTGCAGGAGCCCCGGGTTAGTGCCTGTGAGTGAGAACTTTGTGTGAGACCCCTTTAAGAGAATGTCTGGGTTTTCCACAGGATAACCTTCCATCTTATCCACATGATTGGAATCCCCACTGTTTTTCACCACCAGATGTTTTCTGGGCTCCTCTTCCTGGTTCCTGTATTCCAGGCTGGGGAGCTGGTGTGAGCCTAGGGTCCCTCACTTCTCTGGAGGGACTGTGGCTGTGATACCCCTCCTCATTCTCAGCTGCCACACGCAGGTGTGGGGCTGCTCATCTCAGGTATTCGCCCCTCCTGCCAGTCTCAATGTGATTTCCTTCTCCTTGATATCCCCAGCTATAGGACTTCTGTTCAGCTAGACTTAAGATGGTTCTCCAGGTCAATTGTTCTATAATTTAGTTGTAATTTTAATGGGGTCACAAAAGGAGGCAAGCATAGCTTTTATCACTCTGCCATCTTGGATCTTTCCCTCAGCCTTATTCATAATTATAGCACTGACCATCATCTAATATACAATTTAATTACTGAGTTTGCCTGTCCCATTCACCCTCACTACATACCAACTAAAGTGCATTTATGAGAGCTGGTATCTTTTTCTATTTTAAGTTAGTGCCATATCCCCAGGACCTAGAATAGTATCTGACATATAGAAGAGGCTCAATAAATATTCATTGAATGAATGAATAAACCCATTCATTCATTTATTTGGTCTTCAGTTGAAACCCTAATTTTGCTACCTTGTATCTGTAGGACAGTGTTCAGCATATAATAAGGCTCAATAACTATTGAACAAATGACACAATGAGTGAATGCTGCAGGCAGTGTAGCGTGGTGACCATGAGGCTTCTCCCAGGCTGCTGGGATTTGCCCCTTGGCCACTATGCCAGGTGCTAGAATCTTCCCAGTTGGTAGCCGAGGGTGGCTTATTTCTTTACTGTAATGTCTCATTCTTGCTGCGACTGGGAGAACTGGGAGAGGGCAGGACATGTGAGCTGAGCTTTGATGTGCGGTTTGCTTGGTCAGTGGCACAAAAGTAGCATTTGGACATTGCAGCCAGGTCGTCCAAGAAGGAACCTGAGACAAATCCCCATGTATGGGTGACAGAGGTGCCCACCATGTGAGTGAGACAGAGTACAATGTCCTTCTCACCCCTATGCTTGTGTCCCCCTTCCCATGGGACAGCTGTCTGGTTTGCCAATGCTCTGAGATTCAACATAATCTCTTTCCTGAGTCACTTGTCCTACCAGCCATGTCTAGCAGACTTGTTTCTGTTCCCAAGCCTGAGAGCAGCTTGGGGACACTGACCCAATCTGGTCTTTATATAGAGTGCTTGACAGTCATTCATTTAATATTTATCAAGGGGCTTCAATGTGGCATAAACTATGTCACATAATGGGACACAGCAGTGAACATAACTGAGTCCCACCCTCATGGAGCTTGCATTCTAGCGGAGTCAACCAGACAATTAACAAACATGACACAATATGTCAGACGCTGTGGAAAAGTAGAGAAGTGCCCCATAAGTGTTTGTCAAATGACTCCCATGGACATGGGACAACCCCAATGTCCAGCTCACACCAGGCTTTCTGTAACTAATTCCTCCCTTTGAGAACTGGGACTGGAGCCACAGTATAGCTCATAGTGTGCAGACTTGTCTGCATCCAAGAGCCCGGCAGAGAGTACGAATGATGCTACAGGCAAGGTGACAATGATGGATGAAGCGGGGCAGCTGGATGCTGAGGCCCTGGGGGACACGTGGCCCTTCTACTGGGGCACCTGCAGCATAATGCCTCCTGATGCTTGCTGTATGAGTTGTGGGCCCAGTGTTGCCAGATGTTCCATTTATTCTTTTAAATACAAGCTGGGAATCTGGATTTTTATGTGAAATACGACTTTTAAATGTTGGCTGCAGATTCAGATTTGCTAATACCGTGGCTTCTTTTGGGGAAGGGCACTGATGGACCAGCAGAAGGGTGAAAAGATTGCTTACTTTTCACTGTAGAAGGCACTTATACCTTTCGGATAGGCCCGTTTTTATGTAAAAAGTGAATTTTAACAATATACTAAGTGGAACGAGGGAGAATCTGTGGTTGTTAGCATGTTGTGAATGTCAGATCTGTAAGAGTGTGCCATTGTGCTGGTCACAGGCTGGTGGGGTGACAATCAGGGCCATACTGCATTCATTAAGAAGGCACAGGCTGGTAGACCCCCTAACTTTTAAGGGCAAGGACTGCGTCTCATTTCTGCTACATGATGGTGTTTCTTAGCGCATTTTGATTTCCTCAGTGATTTCAGTCACTCAAAACGCTGCCAGAAAGTAGGAAAAGAGCCTCTAAGTAGCCCAAATACATGTTCCAAGTCTGTGGAAAAACAGATGAGGAATGAATGAAAGTGTAGTATCTCACCAAAAGTCACGTCGCCAGTGAAGGGTGAAACCAGGGCTAGAGCTCAGGTCTCAACGTGGGGTATATGATCATGGCCACCTCCCTTACCCACTGCACCCCTACTTCCCCCTCCAAACCCACCCTCTTTGCACTATCGATCATCATCGATCAGTTTCTCAAGCTTTGCTTCATACAAGACAATCCCATGTACTCCTCTGGCTTCCTAGCCTTCTGCAAATTGGCCACTGGGTGGAAGAACAGAGACAGTTTGGACAGAGGGGCCTATGTGTGAATTAGAAAGAAGCATCTCCTCTGAGCAGACAAATTACAGTAAGCATCTCTTTGGATAGATGAATGACAAGACCTTGTCCCCCCGGGCTGGGTTAATTATCAAAGGCCAGTAAAGCAGTGGGCTGGCTGGCAGCCCGCACTCACCCACCGTGCGCAGGGTGCAGCCCCCATTGCTGAAACAGAAACTGTACATGAGAAGTCAGAAAGGAGAATCCCTGCAGGGTAGGATGGAGACTTCTTTACCAACAACTCCTGAGATTGTCACTGTGGTACGACATGACACACGCAGTCAGCTCCCATGGGATTCAGTGAGAAAACCATCAGAGGTGTGTTTGGGTGCTTTCACAGGCAAACTTTATTTCCTAAGAGACTTGTATGATCCTGAAGTAAAGACAAGTAAGATGTTCACGCGTTTTGAAAATGACCTACGTTCTGCTCGATTCCATTTCCTCTCTGGGTGCAAGCTTATGCCCTGACAGCTCTGCCCCACACTGGTGTGGTCAGCAGCCCCAAAGGACAGGAAATAGATTACAGAGGTCCCTGCAAAGCAGCAAGAGGTGGTAAAAAGCATCCCTAGCACCTGCACAGCTATATATGAGCACTGAGTATATGCTTGATGAATGAATGAGTGAGCAACTGAATGAACAGACGAATAAATAAGAGGCTTTCTAACAACAGTGATTGTTCAAGCTTCTTAAAATTTTATTTTCACCAAAAAATCAGCCCAGATCTCAACTTTACACAGTAAATTGGAGACACACACTCTTTTTGGAGTCTTTGTCATTTTTTTTTTTTTTTTTTTTTTTTTGCTTTTTGGTATGTGGGTAGTTCCCTGACTGGGAATCGAACCCAGGCCGCAGCACTGACAGCGCCAGCGCCGAAGCCTTAAGCCACCACACCATCAGGGAACTCCCTGTCTTTGTGATTTCTATTCCTTCAATGCTGCTCAACGTTCATTATTAGCTGATTCCACCTGTACAGAAGTTCGCCTGTGTGTTCCCTTTTACTAGGGCAGAGGCTTGGAGGTGGGGAAGCAGGGGTGCAGCGGGCAAAGGAGGTGGTCACGATTGTACACCCTACGTTCAGATCTGAGGTCTAGCCCTGGTTTTATTATTCACTGGCCATGTGACTTTTTGGCAAAATACTTCACCTTCATTCATTCATCACACATTTCTCCAAAATATATTGGGGGCGCCAAAGCAATGTATACACATTTTGAGGAAGGAAAACATAATACTCTATTAAATTTGTAACACTCAATATATACCGACAACAAAAGATGAATACAAGTCACGTTTGACTTCTGCAATTACAAGAGGTGCTCGGAGGGGTTACCATTGATATTTATGTAATACATAGACAACATCTCTTAAAAATGTGTATACATTGTTTTGGGCACCCTCTGTATATTCATTGTTTTCTGGGTGCTAATACTGCCATGGGTGCTGGGCAAGCTTCAGTGAATAAAACATACCAGGACCCAATTTGTGTGGAGCTCATATTCAAATAAGTAGCCAAGAAAATGAATCATTACACAAGAAAATTTCCAATGCTGATACATGCTATGAATAAAATTGAAGAGTGAGCTGGAGCGTGACTGGGAGGGCTGTTTTACATAGATCGGTCAGGAAAGTCCCCTCTAAGGAGGTAAAATTTAAAATGAGACCTGAATGTTGAAATCAAGCCAGCTATGGGGCAGCAGGGGGAAGGTGTTGCAGGCAAAAGTGTGCAAACACCCTGAGGTAGGACTGAGCTTGGCAAGTTGGAGCGGCACAAAGATCCAGGAGGTGCAGCCTGATGAGCCAGAGGGTTAGAAGGGAAGGCTTGAGAGGGGCCCTGGGGCCAAATCAGGTAAGGTGTCAACAGACTGAGGATCGTGGAGTTTACTGTAGGATCTAAGAGAAGCCATTGGAGGGCTCTAGTCAGGGATTGAACTGTAGGGGGAAGAGTGGAAGCTGAGGACCCACTGGGGACACTGCCATAATCTGAGCAAGAAAGGTGGTAGGGGCACCCAGTAGGGGCAGTGGGGGTGGAGTAGAGGTTTTTAAGACCACACTTCACAACCACACAGCTAATGAGTCGGGGGGAGGCTAGAAACCTGACTTCCTGGGTCCCACTTGGGAGGGTTCTCTGGGCCTCCCTCTTCCGCTGGATTTGGGGTCAGGACACAGGTCTGCCCTGTCACCACTGCCTGTCCACCCTGTAGAGTGGCTCTAACCACATCATGTTGCCACTTTTCAGCTCCTCTCCCTAGACTGGGAACACCCCAAGGTCAGCCATGGTCTTTCACCTACAGTTGAATTTTATGTTTGGATTTTCATAGTTGATTCCAATTTCAACGTCTACTCTTACCACAAAAACATGCCGTGGAGCGTTTTTAGAACAAACACCGTGAACGCTTAACACGTTCCTCTCTTTAGGAGAGTTTTGGGTCCCTGATCTCCGGGCCCAGCCCTTTATCAAAACACTGTCCTGAAACAGTCTGACATTCCAGCGGGCACTTTGGGGTGTCCATCTCACAAAGGGAGGCCAGCGATGGGCCACACAGGCGAGGATGGGAAAGCTGGGACTTGAATCTGGTTCTCGGACTCCAGTCAGTCACAGTCAGCCTCACAGCCCAGCAGTCCTGGGTGCCCAGGAAGGGAGAGAGGAGCAATTATTACAATAGTTTTATCAGTTGTCCCCCTGGCCTTAATTTACACACATAATGCAATGTCCATGTCGTTAAGCAGAGTGGTGAGCTCACAGGTGTCCATTCGATGGCCATGTTTCACAGCTTACATATAGGTCAGCTCTGTCTTTTCTGTGCACCTGTAACACAATAAAAATTAAGTCAAACATACTTAATATTAAGAAATCAGAAGATGTAGAAATGTATTAAAATGAAAATTACTTATTAATATAGTCCCATCAAAAGTGATGTCACTTCTTTTTTTGTTTGTTTAGTGTGTATCATTATAAGATAAGGGACTCTTACACACACACACACAAATAAATATAAGGAAAACTGGGGAAATGTAAATAAAATTGTATCAGTATCTACAACCTGGTTATGATATTGTATGACAGAGTCATAAGGTGTCACCATTATGGGGAAGTGGGTGAAAGTGGGGGGTCTCTCTGTTTTATTTCTTATACCTGCATGTGAATCGACAATTATCTCAAAATATAAAGTTTAATTAAAAAATAACAGCTCTTTTTTTAAGACTTAATCTCAATGTTAGTATCTCCCTTCTCACCAAATTTCAGTAGTGTTCAAATTCTCAGCGACTCCAGTGTAATAGTTTTTTGTAGTGATTTGAATTGCAATCCAAAGTTCACACATTCACTTGGCAGATAGATGTCCCTGGTAGTCTGTGGGTCCCCCTCCACTTCTCTTCCTGTCTCCTTCATCACCACCACCCCCATCTGCCTTGCAATTTATTTGTTAAAGAAAACAGGGTTTTGTCCTGTATGGTTTCTCAGAGTCTGGATTTCACGTCCTGATAGTATGCATCAGCAAGTTCTGCATTTCCTGTAAAGCTGTGAGAGTGCCATTCTTTTCTTTTCTTTTTCTTTTTTTTTTTTTTGGTAAATTCTAGCATGTAATAAGCATGTAACCCCATTTCCAAACTAAGAAGTGGCCTTCTCTTTTAAAAAGACACTTTACTTTTCAATCTTTAACATTTACGTGCAGTAAAATGGACTATTTTTGCTACACAGTTCCGAGTTTTAACACATGTATAGACAGATTTATGTGACCATCACCACCATCCGGACATAGAGCAGCTCCAGCATCCCAAAAGTTCTCTCTGGCTCTTCTATAGTCAAGCCCTCTCCTCACTCCAACCCCTTACAACTACTGATCTAGTTTCTGACCCTCTGACTTTTCCTTTTCTAGAATGTCATATAAATGGAATCATACAGCAGGTAACCTTGTGGGTGTGTTTTCTTTTACTCAGCTTAATGTCTTTGAGAGTCCCACGTGGCATTGCATGTATCCATCCTTCATCTCTTTTTATTGGATATTCCACTGTATCAAAGCGTTTGCTTCTCACCCGTTGAAGCATTGGGTTGCTTTCGGTGTGGGACAAGTACAAAGAGAGCTGCTATGCATATCCATGAGCAGGTTTTCGTGTGAACCTAAGTTTTCATTTCTGTGGAGGAAATTGTTCAGAGTGGGATTGCAGGATCACATAGGAAGTGATGTTGAGCTTTATGAGAAATTGCCAACTGTTTTCCTACCAGTCACGTATGAGAGTTCCAGTCCCTTCACATCCTCTCCTGCACTGGGTATTGTCCACCTTTCAATTTTAGTCATTCTAATAGATATACAGTGCTAGCTCATTTTTTTAATCTGCATTTCCCTAATAGCCAATAACATGCATTTTTTTTCTTGTGTTTCTTTACCTTCCACATAACTTTTTTTTTTATGAACTATCTGTTTAAATATTTTGCCATGTGGGGGTATTATTTGTTTTCTTACTATTGAGTTTCGAGAGTTCTTTACATATTCTGGATACAAGTTCTTCGTCAGATACATGATTTGAAAATATTTTTCCCAAGTCTGTACTTTGTCTTTTCATTTTCTTAAAAGTATCTTTCACAAAGCCAAAGTTTTTAATTTTGCTGAAGTCCAATTTATCAGGATTTTTTTCTTTTAGGGATCATGCTTTTGGTATTATATCTAAGAACTCTTTCCCTAACGGTCATAAAGCCTTCTTCTTAGGTTTTTATCTACACGTCTATAGTTTTATATTTTATATTCAGATCTATGATACATTTTGAGTTCATTTTGGTTTCAGGGGGTTAAGTTGAGAACTTTTCTTTTTATTTTCTTTCTTTCTACAAAAAATACTGCTGGTATTTTTATTACAATTATATTATGTCTATAAATCAATTTAGGGAGAACTGACATCTTCACCCTATTGAGTCCTTCAAAGCTTGAACACAGTGTGTGTCACCATTTTTTTAGGTCTTCTTTGATTTCTTTCATCATTATTTTGTAGTTTTTAATGATAAAATTCTTCATGTTTTGTTAGATTCATATCTATTTCTGATTTTTCTTTTGGAGCTATTTTAAATGAGATTGTGTTTAAATTTTTGGTTTTAATTGTTCACTTTTAACATATATAAATACAGCTGATGTATGTTGACATTATGTTTTTTGACCCTGCCAGGGCTTCCAATAGTATGTTGAATTGTTGAATAGGAATAGAGAGTGAGTGGTCTGGCCTCTTCCTAATCTTTGAGGGAAACATTCTATCTTTTCCTATTACATACGTTAGCTACGGGGGTTTTTCGATAGATGCCCTTTATCAAATTAATGAAATTCCTTTATGTTCCTAATTTGCTGTAGATTTTTATCATGAATCTTTGTCAAACGCTTTTACTGCATCAATTAATAGGATCATATGGGTTTTTGTTTTTGTTTTTGTGTGTTGTTGTTTGTCTTTAATATGGTGGATTATAGAGATTGACTTTTAAATATTGAAACAGTCATTTGTGTCTCTGGGATAAATCCCATCAGGTTGTCATGGATTATTCTTTTTATGTTTTTCTGAACTTGGTTTGCTAATATTTGGGTGAGAATTTTTTTTTATATGTGTTCGTAGGGGTATTGGTCTGTTTCCTTTTCTTGTACTACCTTTGTCTGGTTTTGGTATCAGGATAACGCTGAACTCATATAATGACTTGGGAAGTGTTTCCTTCTGTTTTATTTTCTGGGCCCATGAATTATTTAGAAATGTGTTGTTTAGTATCCAAGTATTTGGAGATATCTGTTTTTCTTTATGTTACTGAATTCAAGTTTAATTTTATTATGATCAGCAAACTTACTTTGTATAATTTCAATTACTTTAAATTTGTTAAGGTTTGTTTTATGACCCAGGGTGTGGTCTATCTGAGTGAGTGTTTCATGTGCACTTGAAAAGAATTTATATTCTGCTATTGTTGTGTATAGTGTTTTATAATTGCCAATTAAATTCAGTTAGTTCATGGTATTATTCAGTTTTTCTGTCTTCTTGATGATTTCCTGTCTGCTTGTGCTATCAATTACTGAGAGAGTACTGATAAAATCTTCAACTATAATTGTAGATTTGTTCACTTATCCTTTAGTTTTATTACTTTTTCTTTCTTGTAGTTTGAATCCCTTTTTTTAGGTGCATACCTGTTTAGGATTGTTGTATCTTCTCCATGAATCGACCCTATCATCATTATGTAATTTCTCTCTTTATTCCTGGTGACTTTCCTTGCTCTGAAATCTACTTTGTCACATATTAATATAACCACTTCAGCTTTCTTTTTATTCATATTTGTATAGGATATTTTTTCTGTTCTTTTACTTTTAACTTTCTTATGGTATTTTAAAGTGAATTTATTATAAACAGCATAAAGTTGTCTCAGATTTTATTTTTTAAATCTATGCTGACAGTCTATGTGTTTTAATTGGTGTTTTAGATATTTAATGTAATTATGATATTTACCTACACCTCTTTATTATTAATTTTGTTTGTTATGTCTGGGTTTTGTTCCTCTCATCGGGGAAGAATGCAATCAGGATTCTTCCCAGGCCCTTGGGACCACAGTTGGCTCTAGTCAAAGGGAAGACTTCCCCTCCCTCATCATTTTAGATACCTGTGTGGCCACCACAGCCATGACTGCTGTGCTACTGCTATGGCAATATTGCTAGAAGCAGCAGCAGGAGAAAATGGACAAGAAAAAGGGAACTGCCCCCCACCCCGACCAGGCTCATGCTTAGGAGACCCTTTTCTGCTCCTCAGGCCAGATTTCTTCCAGTTCTTTCTTTCTGCCCTCAGTGTGCATGCACTTCTGAGTTTCAGGCTGTCTTTGTCCCCAGGCTAGGGTTTAACAGGGGCACAGGGCAGAAAATTCATTGCCAGATTGTTCTTGCTTCAAGTCCTGGTTCCCTTCCCCATTCTGCCTGTGACCATTCACTTTGCCGAATCCTCAGGCAGGTGGTCCACACATGCAATCCAAAGTTTTTAGTTGCATTCAATGGGAGAGTTACAGAGCCGTGTGCTTGCTCCATCAGAGCTGGATTTAGAACCTCCAATGTCACATTTTGATGTTTCATTTTTCCTGACTTCTTAAATGTATATATGCAAATTTAGAAATATTCTTTTCAAAATTAATTTTAGAAATGTATTAGTTGTGTTGTTACTGTTTAACATGACTACTCCTAAAAATCTTTTCAATTCAGTCACTACAGATATACAATATCATTTTTATGTATGCATAATATTCCATTGCACAGATGACTCACTTGCTTAAATGATACTCTCTAAGTTTCTTCTGGTTTTTCTTCATTTTAAACAACATTTAATGAACATTGTTGTACACACTCCTTATTTACATGTCCAATTATTTCTTCAGGATAAATTCCTAAAAGTGGAATTGCTTGGACAAAAAATATGTGCATTTTGAATTTTGATAGTTATTGCCCAACTACCCTCCAAAAAAGCTATGATAATTTTCACTCTCACCAACAGAGTATCCCCACTAACAATTGATGTTATTATTTTTTCTAATCTTTGCCAGTGGTATATCGTATTTCAATGTTCATTTCCATGATTATCAATAGGCTAAAATTATTCAGAGTACATTATAATTTGAATACATTTTATTCAATTAATTGATATTTATTTTAAAATTTTACATCTATGTTTATAGGTGAGCCTGCTCTATTTATTTTACTGTGGCAAAATAAATGTATCATAAAGTTTCCCATTTTAACCATTTTAAAATGTACAACTCAGTAACATTAAGTATATTCACAATGTTGTGCAATCATCACCACTATCCATTTCTATTATAGAACTTTTTCATCATCCTAAACAGAAACTCCATATCCATTCAACAATAACTCCCCATTTCTCCCTCACCTGCCTTCCCCTGGTGATGTCTATTATACTCTCAGTCTCTGTGAAGTTTGCCTACTCTAGGTGCCTCATGTAAGTGGAATCACATAATATTTGTTCTTTTGTGTCTGACTTATTTCACTTAGTATGGAATTTTCAAGGTTCATCTACATTGTAGCATGGTGCAATAATTTCATTGTTTTATAAGGATGAATACTTTTCCTTTGTATATATACACCACCTTTCGTCTATTCATTCATCTGTTGATGGGCACTTGAAGTGTTGCCATCTTTTGGCTAATTTGAATAGTGCTGCTATGAACACGAGGGTGCAAGTATCTGTTGGAATCCCTGTTTTCAATTCTTTGGGGTATTTATTTACCTAGGAATGGAATTGCTGGGCCATATGGTATGGTATGAGGAATTACCATACTGCTTTCCACAGCAGGTGCTCTGATTTAAATAATAACCCACAATGCACCAGGGCTCTAACTTCTCCACTTCCTTGCCAACACTTGTTATTTTCTATTTTTTTTCTTTTTAAAATAGCTATTCCAATCAGTGTGAAATGCTTCAGCTATTATTTTTAACTATCTTTATTAGATTTCGGTATCAAGGATAAGCTGACTTTTTCAGAGAATGTTTCCTTCTTTCCTTCTCCATGCTTTGGGAAAGTTTGAATAACAGAAAATTTCTTTGCTTTGCAGGTCTGAGAGGGTCTATCAGAGGAAGCACCTGAGCCAGACACCACTTTTTCAGAGCTAGTTCTCTGACACCTTTCTCTGTTTCCTCACTGGCTACTAAGAGAAGCAGGTTTTCTTACTCTTCTAGAGCCTTTTGAGTCATTCTTATTTTCCTAGAAATTATGTATGATATAGAGGGTTCAGATTTTCTTTTTTGCTACCAATACGTATATGTATTTTTTATATTTGTCATTCCTAATATTGGTCCCTTTGTTCCACTTCTCTCTGTCTCTGATTAGTTTTCCTGTGTGAGTGTGTGTGTGTGTGTGTGTGTGTGTGCACGTGTGTGTTTATTTAATTTTTTTTCTTTAGGGAACAAGCTCTTGGATTCATTCAGAGTCCTCTGCTTTTCCATCGTGGAGCTGGTTGCTCTGGGAAGCAGACTTTGGGAGCCCCTCCCATTGGGGTCACGGTGGGGCAGCCTGGCTGGCAGCATGACTGGGGGCATGGGCTCTAGAGCCAGATGGTCTGAATTCAAGTGCTCATTCCTTTATTTGACCTTGAATAATCACTGAAGCTCTCTGTGTTTTAATTTACCCATCTGTAGATGGGGAGGAAACAGTACCTACCTCATAAGGTTAATATTACTATTAAAGAGTTGACAGTTTTTAAGTACTTAGAAGAGTGTCTGGCACATCACAGGCACCATAGAGGTGCTTCTTAAATAAATCTGGACTTCCCTCCAGTGTGCTAGAAGCCTAGGTCCCCCAGGAGCCTCCCCACTGCCCAAATATATTTTCTGCAGCATCTTATCACTTACTGCCTCTTATTTTGCAGAACCACTTCTGTGCAGAGAAGCAACCACTTTACTTTCCACTCTGCTGCCTGAGACAACCACATCCTCCTCACACGTACCCCAGGTTCCCATGGAGAGCCCAGGTCAGTATGGCCAAGGAGAGGGGTCCAGTGTACCTGGCTAGGTCAAGGGGAAGGTCCCTTGAGCAGGTGGCAATGTCCCCAAGGTGCCAGACTGTGAGATGCCAACTCAGCTGCCCAAATGTGAGAATATCTTGAGAAATGGACACCCACACATTTGTATGAACCTCAGCTGTTTGCAGGTCACTGAGCTGGACATTGGGAATAATGACAATAATAGCCAAGATATATTACCAAACACTTGCGTTTGTTTAATAAAAACCTCTATAGAGCTTACAATAGATCAAGTAGTAATAAAAGCAGTTGACAAATATTAACTCATTTGGTCTTTATAAAGACCCCACAAGATAAATAGTATCATTACTCTCATTTTACAGAAGGGGAAAGTGTAAGAGGACAGGCATTATTCCCAAGGTCACATAGATATTGTACGGATTTGAACCCAATAATCTAGCTCCAGTATCCACGCTCTCAGTGATTTCACTATGGATTGCCTCATGCAAATCATCAGAAGGGTTCTGTGAGGTAGGGATGTTAGTATGGTTATCCTCGTTTTACTGAGAGGTTAGGTTATTTTCCCAAAGCCACACAGCTAGTAAATGGCAGAACCAGGATTAGAACCCAGGTCTGGCTGATTCCAAAACCCAGATTCTTCTCCCTTTATCAACCTGAGACAAGGAGAGATGACGCTTCCCCCCAAGTAATGATCCCGCAAGTCACAGACCACTCCTCAGGCCACCAGGCACAGATTCTAGTGCCCTTGAAGATCGTTGTCAAGGGGAAGGGGAGGGGACACGCCAAGGCAGGCACAGCTACCAGCTTATCAGTCCTAAGACACACACCCCTCTCACCATCAGAGAGCCCCACCCAGTCGGAAGAGCCAGCTGAGTGTGCAAGCCCGGAGAAGGCTGGTGTTGCCAGATTCCAAGTTGTCCTAAACCAAAAGAGAGGATAGCTGTGGGGCCAGCACTGTGACAATCTCCTAAATATTTCAAAACCAATTTACTTTACACCCACTTTAATATGACAATAAACACACATTGTGCTGTGTTTGGGGAAGAGAGGTGTACTAATAAAGGTGCTTTAGATGGAGGCAATGAAAACCCATGTGGCTAATTTAACTTTTTTAGAAGTGGTCAAGCATCAAAGGAACAGCTGAAGCACCAGACAGCAGAAAGAGCTGGAACAGGGCGGGTCTGTGCCCAGGACAGGAAGAGGGAGACAGCGACTTCAGAGACAGGCTGACCAGACGTCCCATTTGAAACAGGACAGAACAGTCCTGTCCCATTTCAAATGGGACGTCTGGTCAGCCTGCTGACACCTTGAATTTAGCCCAGTGAGACTAGGCTGACCGTATGCACCATTTGAAACGGGACAGGACTGTTGTGTTCTGTCCTGGTTAAAATGGGACATCTGGTCAGCCTGCTCAGAGAGGTCTCTAGACATTCTTCCCTCCTAGACGTTATCCTCACAAGGTTCACCGAGAGGGAGAGGGAGCTGCTGGTCAGCTTGGTCTTGTGCCCACATCAAGGCCAGCACAAAGCAGGGCACCTGGGTCACAGTCTCCTGCAAACTACAGGGAGCAGGAAAGGCTGCTGGGCAGGTGACACCACTGACATCCACTCCTGAAGATATAATAAATGACCCTCGCCCCCTATTCCAATGGGTGAGAGAAATGTCCCAAAATTCGGATGTTGCCCTGGGGGCTCTGAAGGGGTTTTCCCATTATGATCAGGCTGCCTCCCCAAATTGCCACTGTTTTAAACTCTTCCAACCTTCCTATAGCTCTTCGGGTCCTCTCATCCCAGAGTTCAGGAGAGGGACACTTGAAAAGTAAGGTATTTATTCTGAGGCATGCAAAAGAGCACTGTGTCAAGGGCACCAAAGGTATTGTTATTTAGCCATCCCTGCAAACACGGGCAAGACTGCAAACAGTTTTAGAACAATCTGAGCCTTTATTTCTTAGGGGGTCAGGGGAGATCAGGCATGGGTAGGAAAAGGAGCATGAGCCATGTTACTCCAGCCAATGGTGCTTCTGGGTGCTGAGCCCATGATTTCAATGAGCAGCTGAGATGCTGAGATGGAGCTGTCTGCACATCAAGGAATTCCAGACAAGTCTTCACCCCAGTTGGAAGTGCAGTCAGGGAGGTCCAGGGGAGCAGTATTTGGGGACCCAAGGCTCCAGGAGGATGGACCCCAAGACTCGAGGTCAGGAAAAAGGCACCCCTTGAAATGAAAACTAATAAAAGAACAGGTACCAAATGACCTTCACCTGTACAGAATTAACTTGTCCCGGGAACTCCAGTCTGAATTACATTACAGTCTTCTCATTGCATTATGGCTCACCCGATCTGAAATAATAGGACTCAGGATTAGTGATTTTATAGTGATTTTTTAAAGGAGCGGACCAGAAAGAGTTCGTTGATTTTTTTCCATTTCCATTCCAGGAAGGGGGTGCTGTTTTTGATGGCTGATATTCAGAGAGTGCAAAAGGATGATTCTCCTCAACAGCCTAGTTTCAGGGAAACATTTCTTGGGAATTACAAATTCAATACCTTTGGCAATAATTTTGAGTGCACCAAATAACCTGAGGGTCCCTGTAACCCTTTCCTCCGGGTGTGACAGGTCCACCCCTCCCACTCTCTATGCCTCAGCTGGAGAAGACTGAAGAACTATTAAGTTTAATTGTTCCACCAGCTTTCCCCATCCTGATGCCGTGGTTCTCTACGGGTGTTGGAATCAGGGTTCCACAGGGAAACAGAACCAGTAAGATGTGTGTACATGTACAGAATGAGAATGATTATAAGGAATGGGCTCACATGATTATGGAGGCTTATAAGTCTCCAGATCTGCAGTCAGCAAGCCGGAGGCCCAGGAGAGCCAATGGTGTATGTAGCTCCAGGCCAAAGCCAGCTGGCTCAACACTCCAGAACAGCTAATTTTTCAGTTCAAGTCCAAAGGCAGGAAAAGAAAATTATGTCCCAGCTGGAAGACAGTCAAGCAGAAGGAGTTTCCTCTGACTTGGGAGAAAGCCAGCTTATGTTCTATTCGAGCCTTCAACTGATTGGATGAGGCCCACCCACATTAGAAAGGACAATCTGCTTTGCTCAGTCTATTGATTTAAATGTTCAACTCATGTAAAACACCCTCCTAGATACACACACAACAATGTCTGAGAAAATTGCTGGACATCCTGTGGCACATAAAAATTAATCATCACAAGTGGGTATGGGGTAACTTCAAAAAGACAAAAACCAGTCTGCTTGAAAACAACTTAGATTTTATTAATGTCACGGCTGGACCCAAGAAGAGTTAGAGCACTGGGATCTGCAAGAGTTACGTTTCTGAACAAAGCTTTTACAAAGCAAGCTAATAAACAATAAAAATAAAGAAATAAACAAACTTTCCCCAATTATATTTTTAAAAATTCCTCCAACAACCATAAACCCAGGAGCATTGCCAGGAAGGGCCATCCTGACACTGTGAACTTCATCCTTAATTCAGGGATGATTGTCCTCTGAGAGCTCTAAGCATCTTGTCACCTGACTTCTTCCTTGACTAACAGGTCAATGATCTAGAATTCCAAGCTTATCCCCTAAGACAGTAATTCTCACTCTAGCTGTACATTAGCTTCTCCTGGGGAGTTATTTTGAAGATTGATTATTAGTCTCCACCCTCCAAGACCTGATTTAATTGGTTTGGCATGGGCTGTGCATTGGTAGTTTTAAAAGCTTTCCAGGTGATTCTAATGTGCAGCCATGGTTGGAACCTAGGAGAAATTTAAACAATCCCAAGAGGGGACTGGGGAGAGATTTCACTCTGTCTAGGATCACAAGGCAGTAAGGAGCTTGCATTGTCAAGTCTCAGGACAGCTTCAAATGGCCTGCAATTGAGGAGCAGACCCTGAACTATGCAGGAACTACCATGTCAGGGTCCTGTCAGCTTTTCTTTTCCTTCCTTCCTTATTGTCTCTTTAGCTAAAGTGACATCTACTTTGGTCTGAGAGCTGGGAACTTTTTTCAGGGAACTTGATCAGGGCATTTATTTCTGCATTCAAACCTCAAGCACATATAAACATATGATCTTTGTCTCCTCCTGGGTATACCCTCTTCTCTCTTTTCCCAGTAAGCAGGTAAATGGTCACATATACAAGTACAGCTTCGGAGGAAGAGCATTTGACAAAGAGAAAGCTCTGCTCCAACAGCCTAAAGTAAATCACCTTTTCCCTCTGAGCCTCATTCCTACTCTGTTAAATGGGGAGTCTTTGAGGTCCTTCTGGGTCTGACCTTCTGTTATTGGAGAGGCAATATGGGGCAAGCATACGGGCTCTCAACCTAGAATCTATAAAACAGGAAGAAGAGTATTTGCCCTGCAAAATCCACAGGGCTCTTCCCAGAATTTAATGAGATATTAGATTGCAATAACACTTTGCATAACCATGAGTCAGTCAGAGACTGTTCGCTAGCTGCTGTAACACATGACCCCAACATCAATGGATTAACACGACAAGTGCTCATTTCTCACTTATGTCATCATCCAATCTGGGCTCCAGTCTTTCAGGGACTAAGACATCTTCCCTCTCGTAGTGCCATCAGCTTCAACATGTGTCTTCCAAATTCACCACAGAATGGCTAGAGAAGTATGGATGGTAGCACAGAGGATTTTATGACCAGGACTGAAAGTAGCACAGATCACTTCACCTTATTCCATAAACCAGAATTCAGTCATATGGCTCCTTATCTAACTCCAAAGGAGTCTTCCCATCTACCTGATATTGGTTTGATGAGCACGTAGTATGCGACTCATCTTGCTACACCTATGTATGCTCCCTGAGTATGTGCCTTTTGAGTGTTATTTAAATGTTAGATATTCATTGCAATATGGATACCTGATAGTAACATCCCACATGCTTGGGATGTCATTTATATATTGGCAGTTCTGAGTCAAGAAGGATGTTAGACATGCATATCATATATGAACAACCCGGAGACACTTGAAGAGTAAGAAATATCCTGTTGCTTTCTTTTACTTAATCAAATCCAATCCAGCTTCAAGCTCTCATTTTCCAAGATTAGTATGAATTCCAATGTCATTTACTTGATATGACTTCCCCTCAACTTGGGATCTTATGAAAAGCCCAGGGCTTATAAAGTCTGGATGGTAGAAATAGTCTATACTGTTTAGTACACCATGACTGTAGTCCCAGAACAGCTTGGCCAGGCATGCATGGTCCATAGGGAATGAGGGGGCTCCTTCGGGGACACTCTTGTGCTCTGGCAAAGGTGGCACACAAGACCATAGCATTTGGCATTCAAGGACACAGAGTTTAGTGCTTAGCTGCCCTCCACTGAGATCTTTGCCACCACCAGTGAGCTATGTCCCAGCCAGCCCTGGTCTCTCTCATTCCCTGGGTCTCCACAACCCTTATGCCCCATAATCCTTGGGGAATCTGACCTCACATTCTTGCGTTTCCTCTTTCTTCTTTAACTAAAGGCAGCAGGCTTCCTCCCCATAAAACAGCCAGGTGTCTCAAAGTCCTGGGCCTGGAAAGAGGATGCAGATGAATGAGACAAGGAGAGTGGGAATCAGGGAGAACTAGAGACCCTGCACCCCATCTCAAGGGGGCATCTGCTCCTAGCCCCTGTCCATTGTCACATGTGAGAAGAATGCATGCCCAGTGTCAGCAGACTTTCAGGAGACACCGAAAACCCCAATTTTAATGCAAACTCTCATGATTTGTAAATGTTGGCAGCTAACTCAATTTTTGAAGACACTATGTAAGCTCAAACAAAACATGTCTGCAAGCCAGATGTGAACCAAAGCCTAAGAGTTTGTTGCGGCTGCCCGGACTTTCAAAAACAAGATTTACTTGGGGCTGTCTCCCAGGTCTACTGGCAACTTCTCTATTTTTCTCTGAAACATAAAAACATAACTCCCTTTGCAAAGCAGGAGAAACTAAAGCTCGGAGGACAAAGACTTATCTGCTCTCTAGTGAGGGAGCAAGGAGAAGATCACAGTTATAAGTCTTGGTGTGCAATCAGAGAGAGAGAGAAAAAAAGAGAGAGGAGGGAGGGAGGGAGGAAGAAAGGGGGAGGGAAGGAAGAAGGAAGGAAAAGAAGAAAGGAGACTTAACACCCATTTATTTTTTAATAACTCACTGTGCATTAAGTTTTCATGCAAGGTGGAGATGCGTGGATGGACAGCTTGTGACCAGCCTTCATGCCAGGCTAAATGATTTGCTTTCCAGTTTGGGGAGATGCCCAGCAGCATGGCCAGGGGGCAAACCCGGACTGTAATAGCCTGCCCACTCGCTATTGGCTCTCAGCCTGGAAGAGACTTAGGATCAGGTCTTGACATGATCCAGGGGTACAAGTGAGAGGCAGGAGGAAAGTGAGGGGTTCAGAACTGCCAGGTGGCCCCAGCAGACTTTGCACAAGCCCATGCCAGACCCATGGTGGGGCCAGTCTGTGAGCACAGGGCACGGAGTGCCTTGGCCTAAATGCATATTGATTCCTGGATGGCAACATGTGGATTTTTTTAAATTCGTAACTTTTATCCTGTCGACTTCAGAGGCACCTGAGGTGTCCAAGGCAATTAAGATATGTGTTAAGTAGAACATAAAGCAGGAACACCAAAGAGGAACAAAAAAGAGTTGAGTTGATTTTTGAGGCTGGGCCCCAGTTTGACTGTAAGTTTCCTGACAGCTAAGGCAAAAGGGGAACCCCTGAGGCATGTGGTTTGTGTTGTCTGACACCCAGAGAATGCACACTTGTCTATAAAGACAAACTCTTGTTGGCATTAATCATACAGGAAATTTATGATACAAAGAGTGTCTCCCATACTTCCTGTGCTAGTCGGATCCTCCAAGAGGCAGAAATCGAGAAAAGATTAGACACACAAGGATTTATGGGGGGAAATATCTGTGGGACCGAAAATGGAGAGGAAACCGGTGAAGGCTGGGCCAGCAAGCTGTCAGAGTGTGATGCAAACCCGACTCTGAAGGAGGGGGAAAGGGAAGAAAGTTTGGGTGGAAATGTCTGAGATGGACAGGTAACGGAGAAAGGCTCAGCAGAGCATTCGGGGAATCCCTGAACCACAGTTGGTCTTCGGAGAAGGCTCGGTGTCCCCAGGCTGAGCCTGTGTTAGCAGCCCTGCTGGGAAGTGCGTGCGGCCTTGGCACAAAGCGATGGATTTCACAGCTCGGCACCACGGAGCGGCCCGTCCTGGTCCATTACATTTCCTGTAGCGGGAGGTCAGCGAGGTCACTTCTCACAGCTACCACACTTTCCAAATGTCAGTTACTCATTTTCGTACCACCTTCACAGGTTGGCCATGTCACCATACCACTATGAAACAAAAGATTATTCTGATGCTTGCTAAATTCTAAAGAAGACTTTATTCAGGACTATTTCAATCACGGAGAGACATGGGCTTAAATCTGAGTAAGACAGCTTGGGATTTACAGAGAGGGCCAGCGGATGGAACATTTCTAGAAGAAAGATCAGGGGTGGGGAGGCGGAGGCAGGTGTCATGCCTATGAAACTGACCCCCAGGATTCTTGCTAGACGCATGTCACCGGCTTATACCTCAAAGGTGAGGGATGAAGAACTCCATCAGATATCAACTGGGGGATTCTCTATAATCTGACAGCAGGATTCTTGCTGAAACTGGGCTTGGTAGGCCAAGGACAGGGCAGAGGCCAAGGTCAAGGCCTGGTGGCGAAGAGGGCTATAAAGAGCTTAAAGAAAGTCTGGTCCGGGAGAGAATTTTTGTCACTTCCTGGTATTATCTGATACATTTCTTTCAACTGATTTTAATGTTAGCTTCATGCATAGGTTGAGGAACTAGTTATATATTTTTTTTTCTAATACAGATTTAAATGCAGCATCATTCCAATTTCAGGATCATCTTTGTACCATACATGTCTTGTGTACCACCAATGGTATATGCGTACATCCTGCACTGAGGGAAATGTTGGTTTTACAGACAACACAGAGATGCTAATTAAAAGGCTATATTTCAGCCCTGGCCTGTATACTGTCAGCTCTAAATTGATTACTTCGGGGCACTTCTTGAAGTTCATATAAGTGGGTAAAGGCATTTTCAGGGACAGTAGAGGTGCAGGGGAGGGTAAGGCCAAGGGAGATCTGAGTTCCAAAGCTCCTGGCCTAAAGCTCCCCCTCCCCCTGTTGCCCAGACGTGGAGCTGGACCTCCAGCGGAGTGTGCACGCGGTGCTCCGTGAGCTCAGTGCCCAGACCCCGGCCCTGCAGAGGAACCAAGGTGAGAGCCCACGGGCATCATCTATCTGCACCCCCTGCTCCCCACCCACCCCAACCAGCTCTGCCCACACATTCTGGGAAGGGGCCCAGGCTTGGAGCTCACAAAGCAAGAGGCTTCCAGTCGATCCCACATCCTGCTAGAAACCCCTGTAGCCCGATGGACCCTGAAGACTTCTCGGCTCCATCCCCCAATCCCCAGCTCACCCTGCAAGCAACCATGGCACACACCTCTCCCCACGAGTGTCCCACCTCCCCTCCTTCCTACCCTGGGGATGCACAGTCCAATAAGGGAGCAGACCAGGGCTCCCCTCCCCCCCATGAGAAGTCCACGTGAACCTGCAGTCAAGCACCCAGCTGAGGGGTCAGCCCTATGGCTGGTCCCAGTCATGGTCGGGGGCTCCAGGACTCCGAGTCCTGCTCAGAGCTGCCTGCCCCCTGGTTGTGTGGGGCTCCCCCCTGTCCTGTTCCAGGTATGTGGAGATGGTCCCTGCACAAGAAGGTGGATCGCGATCCTGGTAAGAGCCCGGCGCTGGTCCGGATTCTGCTCAGAGAACTGGAGAAGGTGGGTTCCCAGGGCCGCGGTCACTGCTGGGCCATCCGCGTGACTTCTGCCACACGTGTCTTCCTCCCTTTTCTATAGGCGGTACTTCCTTTACGTTGACTCACGCTGTTTAACCTGAGTTAACATATTTCAAAAAGAAACTGCAACATGACCATGATGGAAAACCCGTATCACTTGGCAGAAACAGAAACACCTGTAAACATAAATGCTTCACTATTAAAAATGGTTAAAATGGTCCTTGGGCCACCCCTCCCGGTGCTCTGGATGCGACTGTCTGGGAAACATGGCACGCCAGGGAGCCTCCAAGCTGGGGACTTTCTTGTGGCTCTGCTGCCAGCTCCTGCCCCGAGTCAATGCTGCCCCTCCCCCATGGAGGTCCCTGCACCCCCTCGTCCCCCACGCCCCCACACTCAGACTCCCACACCTGTGCGCTCTGCCCCTCATCCTGCTTTACCATGGCAAACTGTGGCCCTTGTCCCCTCTCCTTGGCATGGTGGGATGCTGCCTTCCACCCTGTCTCCCACCCACCCCTGTACCCTCCAAATGGCCTACTTCTAGGATGCAGTGAGTCCCCCTCGTCCCCAGCCCAATAAATGTCCTGTGATCCCTTTTTCTAGGCAGAGAGGGAGGACATCCAGCGTGTCATCATTCCTTTGCTGCACACTCTAATGTACGTGCTCACTAAGGTGAGCTGGGGCTGAGGGTCGGGGTGGTCATGGTGACCCACAACAAGTGACTGGACTGGACATGTCCCCTCCCCTCAGTGGACACCCACTCTTGGCCAGGCAAGAGCCTAGAAGAACGCCTGGACTGCCTGCCCCCAACTGCCTTCTCGCACCAGCTGTGCCCTGTCCCTAGTGGACTAAGAGATGAAACTGGGGAGCGGGAGGGGGGGGGAGGGTGTTGTGTGACCGGACAACACAAGGGTTGGGAGGGGAAATGAGGTGCTGGAGGAACAGGGTGGGATGAATTTCCCCCTTGGGAAGTTTGATGGGGTGTCAAAGAGGTGATGTCTTACAGACGCTGGGAGAAGAGGCTGAGGGTATAGATTTAGGAGAGAAGTGTAGCCCGGGCCTAAATGTCAGGCCCTCCCTCCCTCCTCCCCCACCACACCCACCCCAGTTCACCCAGGACCCTTCATAATCTTGGGCTCTAGGCTCCTCAACTCCTCCCTCTCGCCCAGGCCACAGGCATCACGGAGGAACTCCACCGGAGGGCCTACGCCTTGTGCGTGCGGTTGCTGACCCTGCCCGCCCCCTACTGCACAGTGGCGCTGGACTGCGCCATAAGGCTGAAGACAGAGAAGGCCGTCCCAGGTAGGAGCTGCCGGCCCAGCTAAGCCCGGGGCCATCTGTTTGTCTCTGGGACTCTGGGGAGCTGAAAAAGCCCCAGCACTTCTGTTTGGAAGGTGGGGAGTGGGGGTCAGAGACTCCAGCCGGCTGGCTAAGGTGGTGTCTTTGCAGGGACCCTGTACCAAAGGCTAGTCATTGCCGAGCAGAACTTGAGGAGTGACCTGTATCCTTATCAGGAGAGGTGAGTGGCCCCACCTGGGCGTTGGGCCTGGGGGACTGCTCACAACAGGAGGACAGAGAGGAAGGAGGCTGCACTGAGAGGGGCCCCAGCAGAGCTCCCCGTCCGTGCCGTCTGTCCAGCAGTGGGGGGTGTTGTGAGGGTGAACGGGGCAGGTCCTTTTGTGGGGACCACTGAAGACAGGCTAGGTCTTTCTTCGTGGGCTGGATTCAAGCTGTCCTGCTCACAGGCAGAGGCTGGGCAGGACCACAGGTGCCTCTGGAGTTCTGCTGTTTCACCTCCATGCTGCCCTGACCACGATGCCCTTGACCTCAACCAGTCAGGCAACCAGTGACAGCTCAGAACATCTACATGCTGGATGGGCTTCAGGCCACAGTCACACCATGAGATTTGCAGGCTTCGTGCATGCACGCATGTGTGCAAGCGCCTCACTCCTTAGATAAGATTGAGGACATGTCCATGTTCATGTTTGGGGGTGGGGGGCTGAGGGAGTTAGGGGTACATTGCTTCCTCCTCTGCAGATACCTCTGCTGAAAGGTGCAGCTTGAGGCTCTGTGTTAGGGGAAGGGGAGTGCAGGAGAGGGTGGGAGGACACAGTTGGGTGAGGAGGAGAGAGTGGGTGAGGTTGGTTTTCTGGTGTGATAAGGGTGATGAGAGAAGATGGGACTCACTCAGGGTTCAGAGCCCCAGTTTCAGAAGGAAGGGTTTAGGGCCCCCAGAGGATACAGTCAATAGACATCCCACTGAGGGAGGGAGCAGGATTTAGGTTGGAACTTACCTAGACAGGAAACTAGAGGGCCGGGAGAGGGACCACCTGCCCCTCTAGAAGGGCCATGCATGCTCTTTCTTGCCACAGTTCCCACCACCCCCTAGTTTTGTAAACCGCCCTGCTCCATAGATTTTTTGTTGTTGTTGTTGTTTTTAATTTGCAGCTCCTGTTTTTGGAGGAGCCAAATAACATGGTGGGGGGGGCTGCAAGGTGGTGAGGGTGCCCCCTCAGAGGGCGCTCTCCTCCCGGGAGGCGTCCTCACCGGCACCCCCTCCCCCACCTCCGCCCGCAGAGTCTTCCTCTTCGTGGACCCTGAGCTGGTATCTCCCTCGGTGTGCAGTGCCCTGCTGCTGGAGATCGAAGCGGCCCAGCTGCAGCAGACGCCCGAGGCCTGCATGCGCCAAGTCGTCTCCCACGCCCTGCAGGCGGCCCTGGGGGAGGCCTGCTACGCAGGCGCTCTGCAAAGGAAGCTGCAGGTAACGCCCCGCCCCTGCCCGGTCTGCTCCAGCCCAGGGCCCTTACCTGTTGCTCACTCTAATCTCTCCCCCTCTCCTGTGGCCATATCACCCTTTTCCCCCTAAATCAAAAACTACAACAGATAAGTCACAGAAGAAAATAAGTCACACCCCTCTGCCCAGGCATATTAGGAATAAACATTTTGGTATATTTTCGGAATAGTAATGACAATGATCATTATAATAACTACTGTTCACTGAACGTTGTGTTCTAGGCACTGTGTTAAGCACCTAACGTGTACCACAGTTTAAAATTCTCACCACAACATTATGAAATGGGTATCATTATCCAAACTAAGGCACAGAGAAGCTGATAACATGCTCGTGGTCACACATGCAAGGTGACTGAGTCAGGATTGGAACTCGGCTCTATCTGACTTCAAGCCTGTGCTCATTTGCCTCCCAGCCGCATTCCCCTGCTACTCCTTTAAAAAAAAATTGTTTTTTATTGTTAAATTCATTGGGGTGACATCGGTTAGTAAAAATTCCATAGGTTCTGGTTGTACAGTTCTGCAGTACATCATCTATGTGTTGTGTATGTGTTCATCACCCAGAGTCAGTTCTCTTTCCATCACCATGTATTTGAGTCCCTGTCCCTTCTCTCCTGCCCCTACCCGTACCCTCAGATACCACTAACCACTAACCTATTCACTCTGTGTCCATGAGTTTTTGGTTCTTTGTTGCTTTCAGCTTTGTGTTCCACAAGTGAGTGAAATCCTATGGTTCTTGGTTTTTTTCTGTCTGGTTATTTCACTTTGCATGATGGTCTCAAGGTCCCTCCATGTTGTCATAACTGGCCCTATTTCATCTTTTCTTATGGCTGAGTATATGTACCACACTGTGTATATGCACCACATTGTGTATATGCACCACAGATTCTTTAGCCAGTTGTCTATCAAAGGACACTTTGGCTCTTCCCATGTTTCGGCCACTGTGAACAGTGCTGTGATGAACATTGGGATACATACGTCTTTGCGGACAAAGGTTTTCAAGTTTTTTGGGTAGATCCCCAGAAGGGGGATTGCCGGGTCATACGGTAACTCTATCCTTAATATTTTGAGGAAACCTACACTACTTTTTAACAATTTGGGATACCAAAGTCTGTATACAGGTTTACAAATATATACTGTCTGTTTTTGTGTACATATACGAGGGCTGTCTGGCTCAAAAATGCCTCTATTTTTCTTATTACATGGCTGGATACTTTCCGGACAGCCGTCCTGTAATCTTTCTTTTCCTATACCATTGGAAATGTACCACATGGAAACATTTCCCTTGGAAAATAGGCACTTCTAATAGGCAAACAAACACTCTCTCTCGTGAATGTGCCGTTATTTATGTAACTAGTTGCCTGTTCCTGGTGTGGGCACTTCGCTTCCAGCACTTACCCATTTACTTCCCGGCTCTCTCTCTCTCTCTCTGACTCAGCCGTGACCCTATCCACAGCCAAGCCTCCAGTAGGCTGGAGATCCTCTGGCCATGGGTGGTCCCAGAGGCTGGGTTTCTTGGGTGGGAGAAGATGCTGCCTGGGCCGGTGAGCCCAGCACTGTTGGGATGACTGATTGGCAGGGAAAGGCTCCTGCCCTCTGGGAAGGCTGGACTGGATAAAGACTAAGGTTCTGAGCTGCTTTGACTCAGGGCTGTGGTGCTGCCACAGCAGGAGGGACCGTGCCAGTGGGGAGGGTGCCCTCGAGGGGTCAGCTACCCCCAGTTTGTCCTGCCCTAGGAAGTAGCTGTCAGTCTTTTTGCCAACTCATGTTGCAGACCCTGTTTTGTCCATCAAAATGGATTAGATATGTTGCTATTCCTTCTCTCATTTTCCATCTGGAATCATCCACACTCTGAGCCCTACATCTTGGATCCCTCCTTTGATGCGTGTCTTTTATGTACAACTGGGTCCCTCCTAAACCATGTTGATTTCATTGATATCACTCCTTTTCTCTCAAAGTTTCATTCACACCGTGAGAATACTTTCTTTTGTGGTTGCCCACCCACTTGGACCTGTACAGCATTCTTACCTCATTGCCCCCACCCCTATCAAACTTCACGTCTCTCTTTCTATAGCCCCTTGTTTGGGGAGTTCAGCGCACAGAGCCACAGTGTGGAGGAATTTTCACACACACACTGACTCGTACCTAAGCCCCACCTTGGTTCTAGCACCAACACCTATGGCCCCTATGTGAGCCACTGTCCCCTCTCCCTGCAATTGGCAGTGGCTCTTGGGAAGGTAGAGAGGGAGGAGCCATCCTGATCAGAGTGTCCACTGACCTAGCAGCCCTGCCTCCCTGCCAGCGGGCTGCAGGTTGTTTATGGTTCACCAAACAGACCTTAGTGAAGGCGCCATTTTAACACAATCATGTCAAACATGTAGGAACATTGGCTGGTTTCTTGATGATGTGGGGAATAGATAATGACAAGCCCCATTTCATTCCTCAGTTGGATGCAACAGAGATTCAGGGGTAGGCTTAGGAATGAGACCAGGCTGGGTTTGAGGGTATCAGGAATGGGATAAAATTCGGAGGCATCAGGTCAGGATTAAAGTGGGGTTCAGGGCTGGAAATAGCAGGTTTGTTGCATACAGTTTTACAATAGAACAAAGAAACACTGAAAGTACAAACTGTATTCAGGCACAGTCAAAATGCTAGGCACTCCGCCCCCTATCTCATGTTATCCTGACCCTGATGCTCTAGTCTCCATTTTTGTGTCTAGAGAACTGGAGGGAATTGGGATGAAGAGCAGGGAGAGACTTCAGGAATGCATCACAGATCTCATGTTAGAAACTTAGAGTTAAAAGGTCCTCACTGGTTCCCTGGCACCTATCCTCCCCTGTTGGGTGCTGGGGCTCCCAGATATCAGCCTGGCCTGGGGCTCTCGAGCACATATTGACCACCACTCCCCCCGTCCCCAGAGATCTCTAGCCCCATTCTCTGGAATTCTGCCTCTTAAAGCAGCTTTAGGAAGGCCATTCTCAGCCATAGCTGCTGGCCAGAGGACGAGTTGGGTCTGAGAGAGGTGGCTCAGCCAGGCAGCCTGGTGGGTAAGCCTTACCTGACCCCCAGCCCCCATCCTGTCTGCTGGCAGCCTGGTCAGAGGCTCAGGTCGGGAGCCGATTTCTCTCCCCACGTGCCCAAGGAAACAGCTAACAAGCTCTTAAGACCGGAGGTCAGCTTGGAACAGCCTATCTCTCTGACCATCTGCACTGTGTTCTGGGTGCTGGAGATGGGGGTCTCCCACTAGGGCTGCCCCATGCAGGGTCAGGGCAGCAAGGACCAGAAGTCCCTTGAAGCCAGAGGTTGCTAGAGGGACATGGGAATGAGGCCAAGGACAGAGTCTGGAGACACAGCTCTGAGAGTCACCTCTCAGCAGGTTGGTGGCAGAACTGCAAATCAGCCACTGCTTTTCAGGGTCTAATTTTCCTCTTTTCCTCACTTTGTCATTACCCTTAACTCTAGAAAGAGCTCACCCACAGCTGATTCTTTCAGAAGTTCTGGTGCTGAGCTGGCCTTTCAGAGTTGTCCTGAATCAGGGTGAAGGGGCCACACCTTTATACTTCTATGTCTACTAGTTATTGGAAATGAATCGTCCTCAAGAAGTGGACATGACCTCAGCTGAATTTTGGAGAGGGACTCAGCTGAGAGCTGTCAACTGCCAACACTCCCAGCAGTGAGGCTAATGAATACGTCAGTCCTGAAAGTGGGACTCTGAGTAGCCACCACAGTGTTTATCACGTCTCACTGCAGGTCAAGGCTAAAGTCATTACAATAACCTACAAGACCCTCATGACCTGCACTAACCTCCTCCTTTCCATCGCCGATTCATTTCCTATACGCTCCCTCTCCCTCTGCTTCAGCTACACAATAAGGCCTCCTTATGTTCCTCAAACATGCCAGACACACTTCCACTCCAGGGCCCTTGCACTTGCTGTTGTCCCTCCATGCTTGGAATGTTCCCTCAGATATCTGCATGGCTCACTCCTTTGCTTCCTTTAGGTCTTTACTCAAAGGCATCTCCCAGTGAGGCTTCTCTGATCACACTAAAATTTTAGCCTCTCCCCCAAATTTCACATCCTCCTTTCCTGCTTTATTGTCTCTGCAGCACATGTTGTTGTTTACGGTTCGATCAATTTTATTCACCTTGTTTATTGTCTCACGCAATCCCGCCCCCACCCCTACTGCCACCACACACTAAGAGACACCATACTATAAGCTCCACGAGGACAGGAACCTTTTTCTGTTTTTGTTCACTGCTGTGCCCCAACACCTAGACCAGTGCCTGACAAATAATGGGTGCTCAATAAATCTTTAATTCATTTATATATAATTAATTTATAAAATGAAGCAACAAAATGAGATGGTCCTTGTGGCCCCTTCCAACTCTGATTCCATATCCCTTTAACTGCCTTTGTTCATTCAGTTGATTGCTCAGCAAATATTTATTAGAGCCCTAGCTAGACAGAAGGACCCCCTCTCCCTGGGACCTCACTCAGCAGACACCTAGCGCAGAAGAGATTAGAACAAGTCCCATGGTGGCTGAGCATGCCACTTGTTTGGACCTTGCAACTCCAGTTATGAGATGGGAAGAGCTGGTGGTGAGTGGGGGTGAGGGAAGCCAGACAGAGAACATGCTCCAGGGTAGGTCTTCTCAGGGTGTGGGAGCCGTACCATGGGGGCGGGAAGCTACCTGCTAAAGAGTTAAAGAGCACTGAATGGCATCATGGGAAACGCTGCCAAAACCTGCTTCCATTAAGATGAAAGGCTCAGCTTGGCAGCTTTACCTCTAACCTCGGTAACCTTAACTAATGTCCCTTTTTAAAAAGAGAAAGCAAGCATCCAGCTCTAAAGCCTTGGCAGGCCGTGGTACCTGGCTACAATTTAATAATGCTTTGTGATCATTATATTCACCTTAGTTGTTTTCTTTTTTTTTTTTTTTTTTTTTTTGCTTTTTGGTATGTGGGTAGCTCCCTGATTGGGAATCGAACCCAGGCCGCAGCGCTGACAGCGCCAGCGCTGAAGCCTTAAGCCGCTACACTATCAGGGAACTCCCTAGTTGTTTTCTATGTATGACATGTGCCACTAGCCTTTTTATTTAGAATAGCAAAATAAAATTTCCTTTTAAAATAATTTTGAACCAAAAAAGTGAGCTGATTGAAAGAAAATTCATGAGTAAATAATAGTATAGGTTCTGTGTTAAGGCAGCATAGGAATGACAGAAGTTTTGGTAATACTCAACAAATATTTATTGATCACCTACTATGTGTCAGGAGCTGTTCTAGGTGCTAGGGATGCAGCTGTTAAAAAACAAAACAAAACAAAACAAAACAAAACAAAAAACAGACAAAACCCCTATCTTCCTGGAATTTACACCCTGGGGCAGGGGCGGAACGTTGATCTAGGCTTGGTGATGCTCCAAGGAGATGGGTGCCAGAGGCCTTCCCTGCCTGTCTGAGTTACCGACATTGCTGGGCACCAGCTGTCTCCCCAGACCAGAGTGTCCGAGGCAGAAGGGACCCACGGGTGCAGGCAGCATCTGCCAACAGCTATGGGGCGACAGGAGCGGTGGCCCGGCTGTGGGGCGCAGACGCCTTCGCGGGGAAGCTCCGCCCGGCCTCTCCCTCCCCTGCTCCTCCAACGGAAGGCCGGTACCAGGTTGAGCAGTCCGTGCTCCTGTGGACTTGGCGTCCGAGCTGGGCTGGGGTGCGGGGTGCTGGGCTGGGAGCCAGGCTCTGACGCTCCTCCCCGACAGGCCAGCCCCCGCCACGCCCTGGAGCACTATTTCCACGCCGTGGTGACCGCGGTGGAGCAGATGGCTAGCGAGCCCCGCCCGAGCCGGCAGGAACACCTGGAGCGGCTGGAAGAGATTTACAGCTCGCTGCTGGGGCCGGCGGCGACCTCCAGGGGGAGCTGCAGCGGTAAGCGGCGGGAGGACGGGAGCGGGCAGCCAGGCCAGGCCCACACGCGGTGGGTTGCGGTCGGGGGACCCGGCAAGAGGCGCCAGAGGCAGCGCTATACCTTCCTGGAGTTTGCGTGGCCGAGGCCGAGGGGGACACTTGGCCGCTCCCAGGAGCCTGGGGACTGAGGGTGCCCAGGGACTGGAAGGTCCTGGGTTATGAAGGTGGGTAATTTGGTCATGAAAACAGCTGACACCTACAGGGCACCTTCTGTATACCCCGGCTGCTGTTTCAAGCATTTGACATATAGCATTTGACATATATTCAAATCTATTACATATATTAAATCAGTTAATCCTCACAGTAAATTTATGAGAGGAAAGTATCATCCCCATTTTACAGATGAGAACACTGAGTTATAAAGAGGCTGTAAGTCTTGCCCAAGGTCACCCAGTTAGTAAGCAGCAGGGTCAAGATTCAAGCTCAGGATGTCTAGTTCTTAGCCCCTGCACTGTAGTATCAAAGAAGCTCATGGCCCAGGGATGCTCTAAGAGAACTGAAAATTGAAGCCTATTCAACATCACTTACCTCTGGTCTAGTCGACTTTTATTCCACACACTTCCTTCCTATTTACGTATTTATAAGACGGTGCCATTCACTGATGGGAAGCAGCCCATGTGCATTGGGAAACCCTAAGGAGCCCTGAGAAGTGTCCTGGAATATGTATTTCTGGTTCTGATTTGTTTCCTGTTTCATGGTGGCCCAAAGCACCCATGGAATTCGTCAGCCTGTATGTCCCCGTAGGTACTTGTACTGACCTAAGGACTAGAAACCATGGTCAGTGTGCCAGCCCCGGTGTTTGACCTTGGCCATTCAGGGATGGTGAAGGCTGCAGAAGTCAGGGTGTGTTGGGCAGGAGGGCCTCCTTAAAGAAGGGCCTCCAGCTTCCCGGTCTTCTGTTCTTTTGTTTTGCTTTAATACTTGTACTGCTGATTCTGTGCCTCTAATAACCCCATAGAAAGGTCTGTTCATAAAACCTCCTTCCTCCTAAAGCTGGGATAAACTCTGGGGCAAACCTGGTTTGCTCTCCTTGGGTACCACCTGCTGACTCAGTAGTAATTCTGCATACACAGGATAAGACCTGTCTGAGCCACCCCCAGGATCCCAGCCCCATCCAGCACGTCTCCTACCTTGACTTGACCTGTACATCTTAATTTCCAGCCAGCACCCCTGTGGGCCTGTTACAAGGGCTGCATGGGACAGTGGTTATGGGCACAGTGTCTTGGGGAAGAGCCTGGGCTCAAATTCTGGCTCTGCCACTACTGTGTGGCCTTGAACCAGTTACTTAATCTCTCTGTGACCCACTCCTCCTCTGTAAAGTGAGGATAATGATATTCCCTGTGGCCCAGGGCCACAAGCAGGATCCCGTGTGATGATGGCAATGGGTGCAAGGTGAGGAGAACGGCGCCTGGCAGTAGAACGTGTTCTGTGAGCGTTGGGTGCTCTCCCTGAGGACGTTTGAAGCCTCATTAGGGAGGGAGGCATGCTATGTAGAGTAAAATCCTAAGGCTATACGTTAGCTGTGTCCAATGTACAGCCAGGAAATGACCACTGGGGTTGGAGTGGTCAGAACGGTTCTGGCAGGACAAGAGGAGGGGCAGGCCCTTGCCACTTGGCTGATGAGATCTGTTCAGCATCGCCCACAGGAGCAAACATTGAGTGTCTATTGTGTGCAAGCTAATGGCTTGAGACCCTGAGAAATACAGCGGCCTTTCCCCCTCGTCTGGATGTAGGCGGGGCATCTAAAAACAGTGAGAAAGACAGCATGACTGCAGCACGGGGGGGGGGGGGGGGGGGACCAAAACAGGAAAAAAGGTTGGGAAAGACCCTGTAAGTGGATTTGTGAAGGGTCCTAAAAGCTCAGCTAGGAATTTTGCAGGAAGCAAGGAGCTTCTCAGCATTCTTGGACAGGAGGGACTGCTGCAGTGTTAGGCCCTCGATGAGCTGGTGGTGGCAGAGAGGGAGAGGAACTCAACAAGGGATACAAGAGGACCAGGGTCTCTTGCCACCTGCTCTAGGCCCCATAGGGGAGCTGGGGTGTGGTGGGCTGGGGAGGGCAGAGGAGAATCCGAGAGTCCTCTCCTTCGTGCTCTCCACAGCTTGCTCCTTCCTTCAGGTGACCCCCTCCCAGACCTGCCACCCAGCATCCCGCTGCCCAGCCCGCACATCGCCTTCCACCTGTGGACTGACGAGGAGCA
>PVJL010008334.1:0-52530 GCA_004026885.1 Lyroderma lyra
CGCCCTCTCTCTTTACCTATTGGCTGTCGTAGGCATCCATCACAAAGCCGACCTTCCTAATGGATCAAGGCTTTTGTCAATCAAGATGTTGGGCGGGGCCAGGTATGGGATTGAAGTCCTCTGGTGTGTGACTGGGGGTGCCCCCGGGGGGCCGAGGACGGGGGTGGAGCCCTGTGGCGGAGCTGGCCGACTTAGAAGGGGACTTACCGATGCGCTGTCCCACCGGAGAGCTGAACGGGTTCCCCAGGAGAAAGTCCATCGTCGCGGCTGCTTCTCTGCCACCAACCCGTGGAATCAGCTGACAGCAACCGCCAGCGTCGCCCAGCCGTCACGTGACGCGCCGGATGGTCCGCGAGGAGGCGCCGGTGGGGGCGGGAAGGAGGGAGTCTGGAGCGTGACCACAGGCCCCGCCTCTGACAAGGAGGGTGGGGCGCCTGGAGACAGAGGGTGGTGACCTCACGGCGGCTTACTTGGCGTCGGCGGACGTCAGGCACGACGTAGCGCGGTAGAGGGCTTGGGGGCGTGGGGCTCTAAGCCACGCCCTTGACATTTTTACTGTTTAGGGGCGTGGCTTCATCTCAACACACCGGGAAAACCGGGTCTCAGACCAGAGAAATGACTTGGGTAGGGTTGTAGAGCCAGCTCCGACAACAGGTCTCACTCTTGTGTTTTAGCTCTTGGGACCTCATTGTGACTACACACCCATCCCTGGGGTCGATAGCTTCTCTGGCCTGTTGTCTCCTTGCCCTGCTAGGATTCTTCCTATCTGAGGTTGAGGTCCAGGGGCTTGAGATCTCTTAACACTGAAAGCCAGTTCTGAATTGCAACTTGGGACGGGCTACAGCCCAGAGTGGTAGAAAACACAGATGTAGTCACGAGTGGCGCTTTGGGAACCATCTCTGCCATTTTACTGTGTGATTCAAAAGGTGAGCTTCCATTTCCTCTGGATGCTGGAATTAGATCAAGGACTCTTCTTTTTTTAGGAGACAGGCTCCTTTGAGAATGTGAAGCCATAAGCCTTTCTGAAAAGGCAATTTAACTTCAGGGAGTTTCTGGGGTCCCGGAAGTACAGCTGTGGACCTCAAGTTAAGAATTGAAACTCAAAAGGCCTTCCCCAGCTTTGTAATTCTAGTAGCTCCTTCAACCTTGCTATTGTGCCATGTTTCAGATATGTTGCCTGCACACCAGATATCTGATCTACTGGTTATGTTTTTTTCTTCTAAGGACATGCACACCAAAAGATACAATAACCACAGCTTTGATAGTTTGGGGCTTTAGTATTTATTGACTATGTTTGTGATTCTTACATTTGAAAGGCTAGTAAATTGACTGCACAAATTTAAGATGGAAAACCTAAATTAGAACTTAAACACTTCTGTGTATTAACCTGTATAACAGATGTCAACCTGTTTGAGGGCTCATATCTTTATTGCACAGTAGAAAAATTTTATGGAAGTCATGTACTCCTGTGCTTTGGAGTGTTTTAATAACGCAGTAAAACTTTTAATAATGCACATAAGACTTAATAAATGCCCTTCACCCCCAGTAGTCTAGATGCTTGATGAGGGCTGGGATACTCTCTTTTCCTCACCACTGTTATCTAGCACAATGGCTAACATAAGAAAATTTAAATCAACGTAGCTTTCAATAATGGTATTTAGACTATGGGGGGACATATTTACGATGAACTTCATGTTCGGTACCATCCATATTTTCATCATTTAAGAATATTGCCAGGTGGCATGAAGTATATTTAGCATGAACTTCCTTTGGGTGATGATTGACCAGAAGTTCTTGCCTTCCTGCATCATGCTGGTTTAAAATGGTTATGGGCAAAAGATCTTGGCTTTACTGCCAAGAATAAAATAGCTGTAAGTTTTATCCATCATGGTAAAAAAGCAGAAATAACTCACATACCTTCCCCACCCCCAAGTGGACTGTATTAACTCCATGCAAACAGAATACTATATATTCAATTAGAAAAGGAAGTGTGTGGATTTTGTCAACACAATGGCAACATACATGGCAAATATTAAGTGTAGTACAAAACTAATTAAAACTATGTTTTAAAAGTGCTAACAAGGAAGAAATTTAGTAAAAAGTCTTAATTTTTCCTTTTATCAATATTAATATTGATGCCTTCCTGAAGGTAAAAATGCTTCAGTCCCTTAAGACTGACATACTGCATAAGTGCAATGTCATCTATTATATCCTTTAAGTACTGTTAGACAAAAATCAGATACTTTGCCAACCAAGTTTAAAGACAATAGTATGACCAGGAAAGTGAGACCTGTATCATAAAATCCAGCTAGGACAAAGGACATCTGAACAATGACAAAGTCTTGGATAGTTCTCCTACAATCACATTTGCTTAGTACTGTACATAATGGAGAAGGCTTCTGATGGACTACATACATGATTTAACTTGGCTTTGGGGTCAGGGGTACCAGTGTGCTTATTCTGGCTTTGCCACCTGCTAGGTCTAACCTTAGGGAGAGTACTTTTCCGCACCTGTCTCTTCATCTGTAACGGGGGATAACACTTCTAAGGCTTTGGGGAGGACTGAAAGAAAACACGGAAGTCATTTTCTATAATAGCATTCAGCAACATGCGGTCTCTTTCTTGCTGCCTCTCCATAAGATGTTAGCCTTACAATTGTAACATTTCACTTCGTGATTATTAATACCTTGTGTTTGCATTGAAATTTTTACCTCGAAAACTTCCATATATTAAATGTTCACAATATTACTAAACATTCCTGGCTGGCTGGCTTGCTGCTGGCTTGGAGACAAGCAAATGGCATGAACACTATTTTACAGATGTGACGTAGGACACCTGATAAAGATTAAGTGACTTAAAAAAAAAAAAAGCTTAAGTGACTTATGCAATACCAGTTAGGACAGTACTGAAACAGCATGAAATATATGATATTTAAGCACATGATTCAAATGTGAACCTTAGACAACATTGATATTTTCTTGAGTTAGGCGAACACCGTAATGTACGTACAATTTTATTTGCCAATGAACAGAGCTACACTTAAGAGTCACTGGGCTTGCAATGTGAGAAGATAACATGAAAGATTCCACATGTAAAAGTTAGTAACAACAGAGCAAGATGTATGCTAGAAAAATGGCTAGGATCAGAAACTGGATCTCTATTCCAGATGGATTTTTCTTTTTAAGAAAATTATGGTAGGTTACAGTGTGAAAAACAGGTTTTATAATTTCAGAGCAACTTTGGTTGGCAGCAGGGAAAAGATAGTTGAGACTGGACTACATATATAAAAAAATGTGATTTTTTAATAATATAAGTACAAAATTTTGTTTCTTTATACAATTGTAATGGAATTTGGATCAAACCGCTAGAATTTATTTAAAAAACAAAATAAAACAATGATATAAAAACTGCAAGAAGGTCTGAATCCAAAGTTTTTCCTCTAATAGTACCAAATACCACAAGGTACAGATTATTATACAAATGTGTACAAATTTTAAATACAAATACAATAGGATTGGATTTTAAAGGAAAACAAACAACAAGCAGGTCCTCATCAGGATTTCATTAATGTATACAAATGACAATGGTAGGGCTGACTTCTTTTGGTACTAATCCATGTCTTCAAGGCCCCTCCTTCATCCCTGTGCCAAACAGGAAACTTTCATGGGTACAGAAGAGGCATGGTACAGGTTCTAACACATGAAAGCAAAACAAGATTTCTGTTTTTCTTGATTTGGGTTCCCAAACATTCTGGTTTACTTCTGTTTCCTCAATTAAATCTCAACACTGCTCTGAGCTGAGAACGGCATGCAGCAGCAAGAATACCTTTAAGAAACCACTGGTGACCACACCGGTGGGGAGAAGGGAAGGGATTAGGTAGGATGCAGGCTGGCTACACTGTCCTCGAAGATCTACTTTGATGCTGTAGAGCTTCGCCTAAGCCCGGGAAAGAACGCACAGTTACTGCAGAGCTGGCCGTGGCTGGGAACCGCCCACCACACTTAAAAACAACCGTCTTCTTTGGAACGAGGAAGCAAAAGTCTGGTTCTTTGGAAATAAGGGCAGCTGGGAATGGAAACACTCCTTTTTATTTTACTTTCTCAACATTAACGAATTCTAAAGGATTAGAATTCTGACATTATGATTCCCTTTTGAGGCCTGATAACTTAAAATGCAGATGGCTGGGAGTTTTCAGAAGAGAACAGAGGAAGGAAGGGAGGAAGCAATAACAGTAAGTCTGGATCTTCCACGTGCTGTTGCTGGTGGAGGCTTTCGTTATTAAATTATATATACAGAAATTTACATGATAAATTAAAATCTAAGAGACTGTAAAGAGTTAAATACACATAATTAAAACACACATTCACACACGCACATAAATAAGCCTACACGAGAACCGAGAACGTTTTTTGCGGTTCACTTATGTGTGGAGTGCAGAACACTGAGTATCTGCCCACCAGGGGAGCCACTAACAGGAACCCAAGAATCCCGCTGGGCAACCTTCACCTTCCATAACCACCCAACAGCGAGCAGCAGAACCTGTGAGGACCGGGTGGCTGAGCAGATGCTGCCAATGGAAGATACCAGCTCTTCGTTCTGCAGACCAGAGATTCTGGGTCAGCTTATAATCTATGCAGTTCTACTGGTGGCCCCAACAGTTTTACCCTCTCCAAGGTGTTCTCCACTGCTGGGGCTCACGAAACTCCTTGGGCCTGCTGAGGCTGCCAGTGGTACCGATGATTACAATAACTTTTGAGACATGGACACCTGTATAGCAGGAACTGGAATGAAGTTCACACTAAGTTCACCTAAGCCTTCGCAGTAACTCTGATGGGAATGATTTTATCAACCTCCCATCTGGGTCACTTCAAGTTGAAAGCTTTGCACTTTCAGTTAACTGGCATTTTCCCATAATCTTTCCTATTACATCTCAGACTGTAAGACAGGTAAGGCAAATGGTCAGTGATGGGTCTGGAGGTACAACTGAGTTTGGAAAAAAATCACATTTTAGCTGTCTATAAAGAGATGCACTTGGCACCCAGACAAGCCCCCAGCCCCCAAGTTACATTGATTTTTTTTTTTTTTTTTTAAGGCAGATTTATCCACCACAGGAGAAAAAAGAATCCCAAGCCCATATTCATGCCAAGGTTTCCTCTTGGCTAACCTTTGCCATTTCATAAAATTATTAAAAGCAAAGTAGTTACAATCCTATGTATATATTGTACATTATATATATAGATATATATATATATATGTATGTATATATAAAAATTTAAAACCTACAGCCAGAGGCCGGTGAAGGGATCTGGACGAGTCATCTATAGACAAACCAGCCATGGGGGAAGATCAAGTTTCTATCCAAGAATTCTTTGCTGTCACAGTCCCGGCATGATGTAAGCAATGTTGTCTAGTGTGTTTGCCTGCAAAACAAGGGGGGGGAAGTTCAGTCGCAGAGTACGATACCTTAGTTCCCTGACACATTTCTTTGTTCAGGGGAGAGAGATGAGAAAGACAAACCAGAGTGAGAGAAAACAGGGAGAATGAAGATGGCAACCTGTCATTGGTTATGCTAGGAGCATTTCTGTTGACTCCTCCCACTAACCTTGGTAAGAGAGGCAGCAGACGCCTGCCATTTCCTTGTGCGCAGAAGAGCAAACAGGAAACACAGGCGTTGCAGTACCTCAAGGGCTAGAATGCTTCTCTCCAAAGGACTACTTTAGGAAATGGCATGTTTTCTAGTTTCAATGGAAGCACGGCATGCACTCAACAATACAGTATCGCGTTCCTGGGCCGATGCATGCAGGGAGCTCTGTATGGTAGGGAGCCTTCTGAGCTGTGCCTGACAGAACTCATTAAGGCAGGGCCTCTCTGGCTCCCGAGGAGTCTGGCCCAAAAGCTGCAAGGAAAGCAAGGAAAACTCACCAAGACCTGTTTGGGACAGCCATTCAATTCAGGCAGTTGTGTGGTCAGACATGCCAAGGGGCCGAGCGCACAGATGATGGAGTCCAGAAGCACAGACAGACTGCCAGACACAGCTACCATGCCCTGAAGGGAGAGAACGAAAGGAGAGGAGGCTGCAGCTCCGATCACACTCCTGACGCTCCTCCATGTTGCTGCTCATCTCCTCACACAGTTCTGGAAGTCTTAGGCAATTCTATGAGACTTGCAGCAGAAATGGAAGGTATCTGCTTTGATAACTCTGCAAGGTGCTTACAAAGAAAAGGTTTACAACACATTCCCAGGTTTCTTTTCTATATCCCTTACCCATGTTATCCTCTGTGTGACCTTGGGTTAACCACTGACGAATAGAAGAAAGAAAGCCTATACTTAGGAATAGTAAAAACTGCCTTACCTACTCTGGAGAGCTGCTGGGAAGACTTGTGGAGATCATGTACGCAAAAGCATTTTCCTTACGAATGCCCCAATTACAGCTCCAATGTCGTAACTGAGAATTCTATAGCCCTACACATTAACATTTCATCTAAACTTGCACATACTTTTCCACATCGTGTGGCTTTTGATAGCTGATGATATCACTCTTCTGGGTTGAGGTGTTCACTCTCAAAAAGATGTAAATTTGGTTCATTGTTCATTTGAAATTTTAACACCTTGTACAATTCATACTATCTCTCTCTGTAATTCAAAGAGATAAGAAGTAAGATTGTTCGCTGCAAATACCGCTGTGCAGCTCTTGCATTATCTGCTTCAACTAGCAGTGCTGGGAGGCTGTGTCATCCGGGGAGGCCTCAGAGCCGAGTCACAGACTGAGCTCTGAGCCAGGACTGTTGGGGCCAGAACCTAACTATGTCACTCAATTTGTACCAGGGAAAGCGCTTACTATGCTGTGCCTGTAAAACAGAGCACTAACAGCATTTGTAGCACAGAGGGGATTTAGTGAGATAACAGAAAGTAGTTGGGATGGGGCCTGGTACATGGTAAATGCTCAAAACTCTCAGTAATTACAGTGCACTCTCTGTTAACCAGAACTCAAGCAACTGGCCAAAGTTTTTGGCCAGTTGCTTGAGTTCTGGTTAATAGATAGTCTATTTATATTTATCTGGCATCTACCAATCCCATGGGTGCCAGTTAACTGAGAGTCTACTGTATTACTATTATCACCAACATCTTCATTGACAAAACTGCATTTCCAGCTGCCTGCTAGGTCTCCATGTGCTGTAATGAGAAATGACCTACCCGCTCCTTCTAGCATCCCCATCTCTGCTATAGTCACCACTATTCATACAACTGCCACCTCAAGGCCTTGCTGTTATTGATTTTTCCTTCCCCTTGTGCTCCTTGTCCAATGTACAGGAGGAGTCCCCCTTCCAAGGGAAGCAGTCAGCAAAGGCTTAAGAGCAAGGACCCTGAACCACCGCGTTTGAGCCTCTGTTTCAGCACTTAGGGGCTGAACTCCAGGGCTGGTTTCTTAACCTCGCTAAGTCTCTGTTATTTCTTTTGCAAAATAAGGGGAATAAAATTCTGCGTCTCAAAGGTGCCAGGTGAATTAAAGCCCTCTGAACCATAGCTGGCTGGATACACACTCAACAACAGTTTGCAACCAGTACCATTATCCCATCGCTGTTGCCTCAGAGTTAACCATAGCTAATACTTTATGTCTGACTCTTCTAATGGATTACAGGCAACTTGAGGGCAGGAAACATGTTCTATTTCTTTTTATATCTTTCTAATAGCTGCTGGCGTTCTGCATACAGTAAGCTCTTCACTGGGTTGATTCAAATCTTTGTGATATCTATACTATTGTTATAACTGCTCTCCGATTCTGGTCCCTTTTCACTCATAATTTAAATAGAAGATATTCTCAGAGAAAACTAAATGAGAATTTTGATCACGTCCCCCACTACTCAAACACTCCCTGCAGTTCCTGAACAGCAAAGTGCAGACTCCTCAGAATGCTCATGAAGACCCTCTCTAATTTAGGTTGTAGCCACAATATTCAGCCTTTCTCCACCTTAAGCACTGGATGTTCCAGTTTTTCATCATTAGTTTAGCAGTAAAGACCTTTTTTCAAATAAAACCTTATGTGGAACTAAGGTGTGAGTGGGGGTCTCAGGGGGCCTGCTTTCTCCCATCTCTGCAGAAGACCACAAGGTTGAGAGACAGAGATGTCCATGGTTTTCCTGGTTTGGGATGTCTCTCTCCAACATCTCCACGAGACAAAATCCTGCTTATCTATCCTTTATTCCAGCTGGAATGCCACCTCCTTCTCAGAGAGCCTCTCCCACTCTCCCTAACCTTTTCTGTTCTCTAGCATTATTCTAACTGCCTCAGCTAGCACATTAGCAGGATGAGGACAGAGTCAGACGTGAGACAAGCTGGGCTCTGCTACAAACAGCTGTATAAACTAGTAATTGCCAGTTAATTTCACGAAGCTTCAGGTGTTCAATCTTTGAATGAGCAAATTGCAGAAAATGATTGTTTCTTAAAGTGTAATGTAATTGCAGGTGGCACACAGGTGAACATGAATTACTCTGATATACATCCACTTTGATGTATATGATGTATATCCGGAAAAAAAGTCCTGCCATTGTCAATATAATGAGAACAGTTACATGGCTGGATACTTTCCAGACAGCTCTTGTATGAGAAAAATAACAGAATATCACACTTATAGCAAGGATATCACTGTGAAAGCACGGACAGATTTATTTCAATGAAAATGTAAATAGCGAAAGTGGTACGTGAAAACTGCAGAACTGTGAGGATACAAGAAAATGATTAAGTCTGGGGAAAAATGGAGCAGGGAGGAAATGGGAGTGACTACTACTGGGTCTGAAATTTCTTTTGGGGGTAACGAAGATGTTCTGGAATTAGTAATGGGTCCATCATTCTGAGGATATATTAACACTCACTAATTCTACATTTTAAAAAGGTGAACTTTATGGTATATGAATTATATCTCAATGAGACTGTTAAACAAAAAAAAAAAAAGTAGATTAGAGATTCTGCAAAGTTCTTTTCACGTCTGTGGTTCCCATGTGTATGTAACTCATAATAATTGCTCCTAGAAGCTGGCTTCTCTTAATTTGCTAATTATGTATCTATTCTCTCTTTCTAATTAGACTGGAAGTTTCCTAATGGTAGGAAATAATCAGGAAGCTATTCAGATTTTTCTACTCCAAGTTTTTTGTAAGAATGCCTTGGTACTCAGCAAACATTAGCTAAACTAAATGGAAATAACAAGGAAAAATCTGGATTATGGATGGTGCATAAAACAAATCATGTTTAACTCTAACGTTTTAAGCAACATAAGAATGTCTAAATATGAAAAATAAATAAGGATTCTAGGATATTTCATTTTGGAAATACCTATATCCATTCCAGTGTCTGAGCCTAGTCGTTTTGACACCTGCTAAATTTTTGAATCTAGTCAAAGAACTTGGGTACGGCTTCATCTCCTGTGGCCTCTGGCACTTTTATTTGTTGAATAATAATTCAACTTCTGCACAGAAGCAAGTGAACAGTTTTATAGTTCTACACTGATTTCTCAGCTTAAAAATGGCTTTAGTAGCTTAGACAGATTCTTTTGCAGAAGTACCCTGTTAGAACTGAAATACTATACTACCGAGTTAGCCAAGGGGGCAATATGATTAGAGATTGAATATGGTAATAGAAATGGAACATGACAGCTTTGCAGGGTGATTTTGAAGCTGAAGCTTAAAAGATCTCCTGAGGGCACATCACACTGTATAAATCAAATACAGTACAGAGTAACGAAGAGCTTGAGAACCTTAATTTCCCATTTGCTACCTATTTTCAAAAAGCAGAAGAACTCTTCAGCCTCTACACAATCTAATCTGTCTATTAAAACCTTGCTGGAAATGTGCAGAAAAATTCAAACTGTCTTAGAAGTACAAGTGATTCAAAATTCCATGGAATTTGTACTCAGTTCTTCCATTGTGTTTTTTAAAAATTAAAATAAGTTATAGGGTTATATATCAATTACATCTCAATAAAACTGGAAAATAGTTATAGGGTATTCTGACTTTTTTTGTGCTATGGTTTCAATAGGATGGTATTAGTGTAAACTCTGATTCCAAACCTCCACATGCTTCTGTCACCAGATGTCTTCTTTATCGCTGCATTCTGAACACCTGGCACAAGCCAGCATGCAGCAGCTGCTCAATGCGCATGTACTGAATGAGCGAATGGAGTCGGACTGTAGCAGAGCTGCAGTCCTGCTGCTGACAGTTGTGCTCACCTCAGTCTCTTGCAGGCGGTGTCCGATGAGGCTGAGGGACTCTCCCAACAGCTGCAGATGAGCAGCGACATCTATTGGCTCTGTCTCAGGGGCTTTGGCTGGCGAGGCTGGTAACAGCATGGTGGTGGGCGGGGATTTCTTTTGGGGTGACATTACTCCTGCAGAGGAAGCTGAGGACAGAGATCAAACAGAGAGATAAAAAATGTCCTTCCTGATTGCCCCTTTTTATGAGCTCTACCAAGCATTAGCAAAACCATGGGCTGTGGGCCAAATCTGTTTTCCTGTGGCCCGTGAGGTAAGCATATTGTTACATTTTTAAGTGGTTATAGAAAAAAACAAAGAATCTGTGATAGAAAATACACGTGGCCTGCAAGCCCTAAAATATTTACTCTGGCCCTTTAGAGAAAGTTTCCTGACTTCTGATTTACATTTTCTAATTGCCACCTCTAATATTCAGTAACACCTGGGTATCAAGATCCGCTTCTAATACAGGCCGCGCTTCCGATTTCTCAGTAAGGAAGGAAAATTTACAGCCCTGACAGAAAAGAACTGCGAGCAGGAGAGGGGTGTGGGAACTACCTTTTACTTTCATGGACCCTTCGGAGCTGGAGGCTTTTCTTTTCACAGTGGTAGCTTCTGCTTTGTTCTGTTTGTGTTGCAGATACTGAGCTTTTTGCTTCCAAATCTGCAGTTAGATCAGGGCAAAATAAAATAAAACAAAAGGACAAAAAAGTAAAAGGGAAAGCAGTCATGGAGTGAAGATAAGAAAAGGAACAGTAGAGGGTGGAGCAGAGAGAGGGTGGGGCAGAGAGAGGGTTAAGGCTAACTTTTAGGCTGAGGGTCTTAGAACAGGCTTAAGGCGTGAGCAGTTTAGTAGATACACATTCCTCATGCTAATGGGCAGATCTCAGCATTGATTTTTAGATCACGTTAAGGTCCAAATGTAAAATCGAGGAGTAAACAGCTGGCTCAATATAATGTGCAAGCAGTTTAAGTATTTCTTCAACCTGCTGGTTGGCAACAGCCATAGCAGGATAACACTGACGCAAAAACGGAAACTAAAGATATTCTACCTGGGTGAAAAATATTTAGTTGTTTCACCTAGGAGTGCTATATCTTAAAGTAAGATGGTGATTCTAATTCGTAGACCACTTTCATATCCAATGGGAAAGTGACTGAATGATGCAGACATGACCACGTACCACTGTCTCATTAGCTTCCTGGTAACAGGGTATGCTATTTGGTAGTAGTTGGTGAAGATGATGACCTGGGACCTGGTCACCTAGTAAACACAATCCCATGTGTTTATTATTTGCGGTGACTATTAAGTGGATGACTGTCCTCCCTTCTCAGACCATGGCTAAGCAGTGGGTGTCTGCAGTAAGGGGACTTTAGATTCCCTTTTGACAGTTTAATCACTGCCCAAGTTAGGTCATCTTTTGGCTCAAACGTAGGTTGTTGCAAAAAAATGAGAAGAGATTAGAAAAGACAGCCTCCCTGCAGTTTAAATCCTCACCCAGAATAAACAGGCACCAATCTGTGTCAATGCCCTCGCACTAAGCCATTTCCCACTGGTGTCCTGCTTCCCACTGAGTGCAGCCCTGTGCGGCTGGCCTGCCCGCAGGAGAAGCGCACAGCTCGGAAGGCACACAGCAATGAAAGACGTGCTCGTGAGAAAGGGCACTTACTTACCAGTTTGTCCTTTTCGGGCAACTGCTTCCAAACCTCTGCCAGCTTTTTACTAAGCTCTCCAAAATCTGGCATAAAAGAGTAAAAAACCCAATAAAGTAGAAGTTATGAACAAAGCAGAAGATTGATGAGAGCAAAAACTAGGAAAAGGTTCTGAAAATCCGATTTCAATAGCCCCGGATACTTCGGCAACCACGCCTGGCCCGTCAGCTCGCCTGACCCTTTTCTATCGGGCAGGGGCTGTTCTGGTGGCCAGGAGAGGCTCAAACGCTTTAGGGATTTATTCTGGAAGCATCTGTCGATTTGATCCCATGGTACAGGGCTTATCAGTTTAGGTTAAAGAAAATAAGTACAATTTGATACAAGATGTTAGAATTTCACTGAACTTCTGAGAGCTCAGAACCAAAGAATTTCCCTGGAGCAGCTCAGAAGCGATCCCCCAGACGGTACGCTGCCCTTCCACCTGTGTGCAAGGTCAGTCTTTACAGAGCACATTCTTCTCTTTTAAGTACTTGACATTTGCCTCACAATAACCTTGAGGAGAAGCTCGGGAAGCTACTTTACACCTTAGGCAAATGAGATTTACAGAGGTTAAGTGCCGGGGCCAAGGCCTGCGGTGCCTTTTCCGCACTAACTTCTAACGCAGAGGCAAATATTAACAACAGAAGTCATCTCACTGTGACTCCACAGCCAAGGGCAGTTTCAGGAAAAGGTCGCCTGTAGAATCTTGGCTATAAACAACTGCATATTTCTGTACTGTGCTTCATGACATTTCCTTTTACTCTGCTTCCAATTTTATTTTAGTTTAAGAGATACAAATAAAAAGCTTATCTCTTTCATGGTTGGAGGGAACCAAGACAAAATCTAAAGTACAGGACTGACGAAAAAGTGAGATTTGCGAACAGGATGCCTGCTGGCTGAACTAACTGCACTGCTTCAAGGACACAAACAGAGAGTGAGCAATGAAAGATCAGAAGTGCTCTTACCTATACCTGGATGGTCAGCCACAATGGTCACACGATATTCTTTACAGAACACCTGGTAGGCCGACATATTCTTCTTTTTTGGCTAGTGCCACATAAAAATAGAATAGAATAAGACTTAATCAGAACACTTGTTAAGGTGACTAACCCTGAATCTACGGTCACAAAATGGGAAAGATATTGATATTTTTCATCAAAGAGAGAATTCTAAACTACTAACCAGCTTTCCTAAACAGGAAAATTAAATTTTAATCCATGTTACTTATCACTCACGAGGTAGCTCTCGGTTTACTTTTACAAAGTAAAAAACACATGCTAACTAATGTTCAGGGGTTTCAGATAGTTACAGCTGCGTGGTAACTCTTTGTAAAGCCCTTCACTCTTCCTATGTGCAATCCCATAGGTAAGAAAATTCTTTACCTCTCCTGGGGTTTTCTCATCTTTGAAAACAACCACCCCATAATTTCCCTTTAAACTTTGAAAGCCAAGAGGCAAATCTATGTTCTTTTTGTTCCTCTGGTTTTGATGTCTAATCTCATAACTTTCCTTGATCCTGCTTAATGTCACTTGCAGTTTACCATGATTTTATTGTTCACATTCCTGTGGTCCAAGGTGAGAGGTAAATAAATAACAAAGACAATTCTTTGCTAGTCAATGTAAGACAAACCTCTTTTGCTTCAACAAATGGCTTTGTACTACTTGAAGCATGTTTATTCTTCACTGTGTTATGACAATTCCAAGAGCTAAGTATGACTTTTGAGGAACGGCCAGTTAATGAGGGATATTTAAAACAAAAGATTTTATCTATTATATTATTATACCATACATTCCATTACAACTATCCATAGACTGAGGGGAAAAAAAGGTAAGTTTTCCTACCTGAAAAGACACATTAGATAGCATCTGTCCAAACCTCTCATTCTGAGGATGAGAAAAAGGAAACTCAGAAAACAGTGACTTGCCTGGGTCCCACAACTCAGCTAGTTATTAACACCAGAATGACGACGACCTAGGTAGCCTGACTTCCAGGCTATGCATTATGGGCCAAAGGAAAAAAATACATTGTTTCTTTACAAAAAAAGTTACTATTTAAAAAGAAAAGATTATCCCTTTAAAATCTTTATTTAGTAAAACTGAGACATTTTCAGAATGGCTTTCCTTTAAAAACCTCATCTGTAAACCAAAACACGACGAACAGTCCTCCAAGATAGTCCTTTCTGGTCTTGCAGTTATTAAAATGACATGAATGTTTGGTGCTTTAAAAATTACTGGGAACTTCTGTTTGCCTTACAGTTCAACTTTTCTGGCTAAAAACAAACCAACAAACAATTCAGTCTTGTCACATAAGTTCCAAGTTACATCTTGTTTTCAACTAAGCCCGGTCACACACTTTGTTCACCTGACTTAGTACTTAATGGTATTCTCATGAAATAAATACCCACAAAAGCCAAAGACTGGCCGGAACTGGTGACAATAGAAATCCTTGTCTCATGGCTCTGACTTTAATTCTAAAAGGAATTCTGAAACCGTGCTGAGGAGTGGAAACATTCCTATACACCTTCCACAGTAAATGCTTTGAATGAGAGGGCCCTTCTTTGTATATAAAAATTGTGGCATATTTGCTACAAATTTAGCTTCAACAATTTTAAACTAATCTTGTAAACAGTTTATCCATAGGTCTGACATTTACTAGAGTACATGATGAAAGAATAATTTGTACATGGCCAATCTTTCTCAACTGTAGAATCAATCTCACTAGTCAATATTGAGAACATTAGAAAGAATATGTGCTTGAGAGAGTTCGTAGCTCATTTGGTCACACTATAAAACTTGCAAGGAATTTTAACAATGTTTTCTCAAACACGATATAATCCTGAAAAAGGTTACTCCTCCCTAATCCACAAAGCAATCTACAGCTTTAACATAAAATTACAAAATTAATCAACTCGTGGCCAACACATTAGATTCAAATCCACATACCGAAGGAGAAGTACCTCTTTACAACGCTTACAAAGGACTTTACTCAATTATGTAGAAAATAAACTAGTTTGTTGAGTACCTGTACTGGGTATAGTGAGTAGTTAGGAGGATGAGCTCAAAGCCCAGACCTTATCCTAAGGTAGTTAAGCAGCACAAACAGTGGGAAACACATGAAATGTAAAGTTGAAAGGCCCACCCTCCTTTCCCAGCTTCACCGTACACTGTTTATCCTGAATAACACACATGAGAAATGGATGGCTCTTCCGTGACGTTAAAAGTATTTCAACGGCAAAGAAGGAAAAGCAGAGTAAAAAGGAAAGATTTCAAAGGCAACACAAAAAGTAATCTATCAAAGTACTCTGTCATTCATTTGTTGATATTCATTAGAGTATCCACCATGTGCAAGATATTGGGAATACAGCCAAGAACAGATGAGGCAGATAAATGTTATTATAATAAAATGCCATATTATAGGGAAAGCAGCGGATGCTACAGGAACGTGCGACAGGTGCACCTCACGGGGCTAGGGAGTCAAAGAAAGCTTCTGGAGGGAGGGACGTTTAATCCAGACCTAGCAGATGGGTAGAATTAGCCTGAGGAAGAGCGGTGGAGCCTGTGCTGGGCCGAGGACCCAACAAGTGGTAACGTTCATTAGACAAGAGCTGTGAGAAGCCCACAGAGGGACACTTTGTAACCTGTGTTAATGAGCATGGACTCTCCCCAAAAGAACCCATTCAAGTATTTCAAGGAGGAAGCGACACGGTCACATTGCACTTTAGGACCGTGGTGAACAGACTGGAGAAGAGGAGGAAGGAGCACAGGTAGGAGGCTGCTGCACAGTCCCAGAGACGACGATGGTGGCCCACAGCGGGGCCGTGGGGTTTGGGGAAAGGAGGTACACTGGAAGGGAAGGGAAGTGACAGGATTCATGAGAGAGATGTGGCAAAATGGAGAGGGCCCGGGCTTCGGAAGCCAGCAGATCTAGGTCAGCGTCCTGGTCGCACTCTTTACTTGTCCCACAAATTACTCCCCTCCCCCGAGCTTTGGTTTCCCTGGAGGTAAAGCTCGGAAATGCCGTTTTGCTCGGAGGTGGGAACGAATCAAACAGCGATGGGCAGTTCTGCAGGTACACAGAGTCTCCTGTGGCAGGCACAATTCCGAGATCTGCACGCCCTGGTTTACACACCGGCCTGATGCCCGCCCCTTGAGTGTGGGCGGGACTGGGGACTATGACAGGAGACTGACTCATGATTATTTTATGTTATATGGTAAAAGGAAATTTGCAGCTAATGAGCTGAATTGGACTTACTCATGAAGGAGATTATCTCGAGTGGGCCTGACCTTATTAGGTGAGCCCTTAAAAGAGACATGATGCAACAGCAGATGCTCTCCTGCTGGCCTTAAACTTAAAGATAACAAGTGCCATGAGTTCTACAATTGCAGGAAACTGAATGCACCCACAAACCTAAATGAACTGCCAACGAGTGGGAAGAGGAGGTCTAGCCTCAGATGCAGACAGGAAGAGGTGACCGACACCCTGATTCATCTGAGAGCCTGAGAGAGAACCCGGCTGAGCCCCAGTTGGACTTGGGATCTACAGAATTGTGAGGTAATAAGGAAGTGCTCATTTAAATGGCTAAGCTCCTGTGATCATTTGTTATGTCACGATATAAAAACTACTGAGTTCTTTTCTATTTGTATTTTTCAAAATAGAAGTTGTGGCACCCAAAAAGCCAATACAAGGTTTTTAAACACCGAAAATGCTGGTGAAGGAGCATGGAGTGAAATCATCTGACCCCAATTAGACAAAGAAGGCCTTTACTTTAAACACTTCATTTAAATAGTAAAGGCCCTACTTTTACTATTCTTTTGGTGAAGCAAGTCCTGTGTAGAGATGTTAGAGCGTTCTGGGTGCTGCATCTCCTTTACGTGGTAGAGGCTCCACATCCCCAAATGCTTTAAGTATTCTAACTACAGCTCCCTCCTTTTAAATCCCCCTTTATTGGGCCCAAGGTACAATGGATGGCACGCACACCCTTCACACACACGGTTACCTAAGCTCTGTATTTGGTCGTGGGGCAGGGGAGGGAGAATGGGTGCGCACGCACTCTGGACTGACTAGTCTGGGCGATTCCACTCTGTTCTATGGAGCGAGTATGACATAGAACATAAACCTGCTTTCCCCAGAGAGTTCCTGTACGTCTCTTCAGTGTGTGCAACACGCTACTTATCAACTGTGGTTCTGTCTGTAGCTACCATTATTAAAAAAATAATACAATTACTGCTCCTAAGCATGTGCTAGTGACTTCATCTGGTGCTGAAAGGAGAAAAATCTAGCTGCACTGGGCTGACATTCTGTTGGACTCAGGATCTGCTGGCCTTCATCGTGGAGCCTTCCTAAGGGATTTTCAAGGGAAACTGACAGTTCTCAGCTACATGCTGACCTTCAAACCTAACCTCTGTTTAAGATGCAACTCCAGTGTGGGGACCTAAAGTTTGGAATTCAAACTTAGGGGTTAAAAATTTTTCCAGGGCTCAGACATGTTTCTTAATCAGTAGTCAGGCATACACAAATTATGGATGATCTCTACACGTATAAAACATTTCCTCGTGGTTCCAAATGCAAGGCCAGTATTTCCACTCTAGATTCTCTTACGCAAAAAGAAAAAAGGGGAGTATTGCAAGTATATCACAGTGGCTGTATCCAGAATACCATGGACTCCCCTTTAATTTAATAAAATGTTACTATTTTGAAAACTTGGATACTTTATTATTAGTAGCAAATGACCTGCAACAAGTCCATTTACTAAGTGTAACTCACAATGTTACAATTTTATAGCCAGAACACCCTTTTAAATATTTCATGTTTGTCACAATATCAAGAACTTTCAAAGAGCAACTTCTTACTAAGAGTTACTAGGAGTCCCACTTAGTAACTCCTCTGAGTCATAGGGCTCCGTGAGAATCTGATGAAAAGCCCCCTCCAAGCCCACCCATGACCCTAGTTTTAAGGACCTGTTTTAAGGATAAAACATCTGGGATGTTAGGGCAAAACATAACTTGTGAATCTTAAAAATGAACTTTGCTTTCTTGTGCTGATGACAGGAACCCGATCACTTTGCTGACATTAATACTGTGTAGGAGACACTGTTGCCAAAGCTTTACCTGTAGAAACTCACTTAAACCTCCTAACCATCCTACTGCCATTTTAAAGGTAAGGAAACTGAGATGCACAGTTATATAGCTAGGGAGTGGCAGGGCCAGCATCTGAGCTCAGACAGTCTGTGTTTAGAGCCTGAACTCATAACCATTACATCATTTGATGCCCTTCTGAACAAACTTGACTGAGATCCCTAAATCTTATCTGGCTAAATGAGAGGGTGCCAAAGAAGTAAGGTTTTTCACACCAAAGTCTTTATTGTGAATGGAAAGCTTTCTAAAATGTATTCTATACTTCTGTACTCTCCCAGACTACACCACCAAATATTTATAATTTAAACACTCTGTATAGTGGAAAGAGCATAGATCCTACAATCAGAAAAACCTGGGTTCAAATCTGCTCTGCCACTAAACAGATGTGTGTCCTGGGGCAGGTAGTTTCACTTCTCTGAGGTTATTTCTGCAAAATGAAGACAGTATCTACACCTAGCTGGGTTCTAGTGAAAATTCACTGATATACCACAGATAAAACACTTAGTATAGTGCTTAGAAGACTCTATAGAGCAAAACCTCTATAAATATAGCCATTATTATTATAATTTAGCAATCCTTATTCAGCTCCATGCCTTCTTCCCTAATTCCTATGTGCCCTCAGGGTTCGGTTCGGATGCCACCTCCCCCAGGAAACCTCCCCTGACTCTCAAGATCCTTTTGGTATCCATGTGTAAGAGTAACTGCATGGGGGAAGAAATGGGAAGGAGGCCATTTGTTACCTTAAGTACAGGGAGAAATGAGGCCCAACACAGTGGTGTGAAAGTTGTTGAGGAGGAAGACGATCAGGCTTAGCACTTGAGTGGAAACAGAAGGGGCAGGGGAGAGTGACCATAAAGTGAACTGTGAGGATGAAACTCAGAGCAGTGGTCGTCTCTGGGGGTGGGGGTTAAGTAGGGGCGGGAGAGAGCTCTGTGGGATGGCAGTGATGTCTCTATCTTGAGAGAGGCTTGGTCGCACAGGTGTGTGCATCTGTCCTAACTCATCAAATGGTATACTTAACATTTGTGCATTTTACTGTACGTGCATTTTATGTTAAAAAAAAAGCTCTGAAAACAAACATGAGGGTAAATTAATGATATGCAAGCTGAAGTATTTAGGGGTGAAGTGAATGATATATACAGGTTACTTTGAAATACATTAACAAAGAATAGATTGATGGATGGACAGATGTATGACAAAGCAAACAGCAGCAAACATTAACTGTACAATCTCAGTGCATGGCATGTGGTAGTCACAGCGCAAGTCTTTCAGTTCTTTTGGTTTCAAACATTTCATAACCAAGTGTGGTGTGTGGGTTGGCTGCTAAGGACACGGGCAATGTAGGAGATGGAGGAGGAGATGCAGGTTTAGGGGTCTGAGGTGCCCAAAGCATCCATGTGGAAAGATGTTATCAGGTGGTGAGAAATGCAGCACAAGAGTTCAGCTGCTCGGTAAGGCTGCTCCCCAATGCCCGGCCTCTCCGTGAGACTGCTCCCCAATGCCCGGCCTCTCCATGAGACTGCTCCCCAATGCCCGGCCTCTCCGTGAGGCTGCTCCCCAATGCCCGGCCTCTCCATGAGACTGCTCCCCAATGCCCGGCCTCTCCGTGAGGCTGCTCCCCAATGCCCGGCCTCTCCGTGAGGCTGCTTCCGAATGCCTTGCCTCCATGCGTCCCCTTGCACTGAAACCCTGTGTCTGCTCTCAGCCTCTCTCGTCAGCACTGTAAGACTCGTTTGTAACATCCTATCACTAGAATGGAAGTTCTTAGGAAAAACAGAATCTTACACAGAACATATATGACTTCATGAAGCACTTTTCAAATAACAAATGAATAAACGCTGACGCAGTTCTTCATGCTCACACTGATTCTTGGCTCAGAAGGTCTAGTTTTGTATTTTTCTGTCTGAGACATGGATGCTTTCTTCGAGGGCACTCTTTGCAGTGGGGAAAGTAATTCGCACCTCAAGTATAGACTTAAATGAAACTGCCATCCCCAAACTCTTAATATAGTTGATGTTCTCTTCCTTAGTAGCTTTTCTTTCAGATTTTATCTGACATTTCATTTAGCAGAACTATAAACAAAGGAAGAAAAAGGATGTCCTTAGGTGGCAAACTATGATCTAAATTTCTCCAAAAATAACATATTACTTTGATAATGGGAAACACTGTTTATCTGCTAAAGGAAACCTTTGATGACATAGCCATTAGCCCCTAAAGTACAACAGCTAGAAAATTTCTCAAGTTGTTAAGAAATCAAACCAAGGTGTCTGATTTCTCATTCCTATCTCAACGGTGAGCTCCCTAAGGTCAAGGACCAGGTCCTGCTCACCTGTGCACCCTTGAGCACCTGTGGAGCACTGGGCTGGGAAACAGGAAGCACCCAGAAGGTAAAAGAACACCCACTGGTCACTAAAAATACCAGAAGGCAGCCAGCACCAGTCAGTGGAGCGCCGGGAGCTCCTTCTGCTAACTCGGTGGTTACTCTCCTGATTTTGCCAAGCTCCTTTGCAAAATGAACTCCGAGAAGACCCAGCGGCCGCAGGCAGGCAGGCAGCTGCTGGGCGGGAACGGGGCAGGCCCCTGGGAGGGATTCTAAGCAGTCAGAATCAGCCCTGGCGTTCCTCACCCTGCGCTTGGCCAATGGGACGGCAGCTCCACGAAGACAACCCATGCACGCCTGAGGCTGCTCCTCCGGCTGCACCAGGCCCGGCCGTCGGGAGCACGTTTATGCTCCGTACCGTTCTAAGAAACGGACCTTGCTACACTCCCAGGGGTTCGCCTCAGCGGCTCAATTCCAAGTCCATTTCCTGCCACCAGGAAGAAACCTGCCCCGTCTCTCACCACCCCCCACCCCCCACTTCAGAAAATGGTTTACCTTTTCTCCCCTCTCTCTGTCTCTGTCTCTGTCCTCTTTCCTCTTTTTCTTCTCGCCATGCCCGTCTGCGTGGAGACCGGGCAGTGCTGGAGGCGCGGTGGCTGCTCCCGTGTAGGGGACGCTGGCGAGCGGGCCCGGTGTCACTGCGGCCTCCCCCGCCGTGGCAGCAGGAAGCCCCGAAGCCCTCTTGGACTTGGAGTGGCGTTTCTCTTTATGCTTCTCTTTGTCCTTCTTCTTTTTGCTCTTTTTGGACTTCTTTTTCTTCTTGACTTCCCGGTAAGAGTCGTCTATCACTAACTCGCCAGCCTCCAGTTCCCCGCCAGAGGACGAGTCTGACTCTCCGAGCAGAGGGTCCAGCCCTGGAAGGTCCAGGTTAGCGCTGTGGGGTTCTGGGAACTGGGGGGCATCGGCCCCACAGCCTTCGGGGCCAGGAGATGAATGGGGGTCAGAGGACGATTTGTGCTTCTTCCGGGCTGTTTTCAGAAAGCTCTGCAACTCGTGTCCTAGGAGTAAAGCACCTTGCTCGTCCCGAGCCGACTTCTTGGAGGCTTTTTTCGCTGCTGCTTGCTGAGAGGAGTACTGAGAAGACTCCTCATCAACTGAGCTGCTTCCCTTCTCCTTGGGGGAGAGAATGAGTTTCATCTTTAGACCATCAGGCTCACGGAGGGTCAGCGTCTCGGTGTTCACGTAGAGCGGCTTCATTCTTTTGGATTTGTGGGAGCCACCATCCTCCAGGGCGAGTTCCCCACTGCTCCCACTGACTTTCTTCCGGTGGTGTTCCTTTTTGCTCTCCGAATGGCCCGAAGAACTGGAGGACTTTTCCCCTGTCTTTTTAGAGGGCTTGGAGCTTGTTGCCAGTGGGGAAGTGATAGCTTTCAACAGGTCCATTGCTGTATCAGCAGACTGTGGGCTGGACTTTTTCTTTTTCTTCTGTGACGATTCCAAAGACGAAATATCTAGAGATAATCAAGACAAGTAGTGTCCATATGACAAAGCAACTTCCATCAAGTTTCCTTTCCCACCCAAAACATCCAGCTAACACGAGGAAGCAGCTAACAGGAACTCCCAGCGGGGAAGCCCTTCGACTGATTCCTAACACTCAGAGACAATGCCCACGTGCCTCCTGGCTTGGTAGATTCTGCCTCTGGCCCTGGAGACAGTTCTTGCCATTAAAGCTGTTCTTCTTCAGAGTCTTCACGAGCAACCAGAGAGCATACCCAGCAGAATGGACTACAGTTGTGGGGCTGCGAGTACCATTGACCCTTGAACAACACAGGCGTGAACTACGCAGATGTTTTTCAATAAATACTGTAAATGTATTTTCTCCTGCTTATGATTTTCTTAATAACATTGTCTTGTCTCTAGCTTACTTTATTGTAAAAATATAGTACATAATACATATAACATACACAACATGTGTTAATTGTTTATACTATGGGTAAGGTTTCGGTCAATAACAGGCTATTAGTTAAGTTTTTGGGGAGTCAGAAGTTCCATGAAGATTTTCAACTGCACAGGGGTTGGCGTTCCTAACTCCCATGTTGTTCAAGGGTCAACTGCAGTTACAATTTAGATTACACTGTAGACAGAGTATCGTTTCTTTGTGTTCAGGACAAATCCATTCTAGTACCAAGTTAGTCTTGTCAGCTACGTGCACAGTATAGCCAAGAAGAGCTGGCCGGTGAAGAGATATGCCCTGGGCTGCGAAGTAACCCACAGGTGCAGGCCAGAGGGCCCAGGACTACATACAGCAGAAGGGATGCTGGATAACAATGGGCACAAGATAAGTGGATGATTGGGGAGAGAAGGAACCTGGTACCTGGTGTATCACAAATGAAGACTGTTCTTCTATGCTGAATCCTCCAAAATACCAGCCCTCCACCTCTCTCCTCCTTCACACTGGTTTATCGGCACTCAGAACAAGAACCACTGTCCTGTTAAATAGGCCACTGCGTCAGCAACATCTGCACCCCCTTCCCCTACCCCGACTCCAAGAACCAGCGATGAGCTTACCCCTCCTGCTGCCCCGGCCCATCCTTACCTCCATAGCAATAATCATCAGAGGAGTGCTTCCTCTTCTTCCTGTGTGTGTCCGTCCCCAAGAAGTAAAGGTCACTGTCCTGGAATTAAACAGGAAGAAGAATTGACTGATGAGTAAGATGTTGAAAGACAAACAGCTTGGAACCAACTTTTTATTTTTTTATTTCTGACTTTGGGAAACAAAGTAAAAGTAGACATGAATGATGTTTACTTTCTAAAAGTTTTTAAAAGGAACTTTTTTCTTCAAATATTAGGAACCATCAGATGTAATAGTTTAACACATTGCTAATACAAATGTTTAGAACTTACCTTTAACTTCTTCTTGGAGGAATTCCTGACCTGAGCAGCGATCTCTTCCTCTTCCCTTAAAAAATCTTTGTAAGAACGTTTCTTTTCTCGTTGGCTTCGGCCAGCTGCTAGTCCTATGTCCTCAAAGCTGTGATCACCATCAAAGCAATCTGACAAGCACAGGGTCATTGGGAAAGGAAAGGAAATGAGAAAGTCAAGTAAGTAACAACCAAATCACCACATAGGTAATGCAACAATCCCTCCATTTCCAAATTAAAATGCTTTAGTAAGTCCACTGAACTACAAGGCCTGGTCCAAGGGGACATGAATCTCTCTTGATGACTTGGCTGCAAATACAAGAAGCAATCCTGAAGAAGCAATGGTTCTATGCTACGCAAAGGCCCAATGTACATCCTCAGACACAGCTGCTTAGATGTGTTTTGGCAGGTGGACAGACTTGCAGAGGTAAGGCTGAAAAAAGTAAGGATTCAGGTGCTGTGCTGCTCTGTGGGAGTCCAATATGTGGTTCCTGTCCCCAGACTCCTGCACACTGGAGCTGGCAAGGACCACGAGTGCTGCAGGGGGTGCCCCAATAGACTACTACATTTCAGACTCTTGTGTTGGAACCCTGTCTTGGTTTTCGCTTCCATGGGCCCAGTCTGGGGATGACGTAGAGGCTTAATAGTGCTCTGGATCATCACTTGGGAGTCCAGACTGTGATGGCCAGTCCTGGTCTCTATGTCCAAGGATTGAAGAGGACACCCCCTTTGGAATGCTTCTCAGATTAAGGGGTCATACCTTCTTTCTTCACGCAGTCATCATAAGCCATGGCGGTCCTGCAGGGCCTTTGAGAATGTGTCACTGTGTCCAGGTTCCTTCCCGTCTACAGGACCAGGCCTGAGAAACAAAGAAGGAAAACCCTCCTGTAATGCGAGATCACTGTGGAGAAGCAACCTTCCAGGTGGAAATGCGTAGTGATCCAAGGGCAGACTGAAGGGGCAGCAAGAAATAAAGGTGTGTCTTGTCACCTTCTTGTTCTGTTTGTAATTATATTGGGATTGAAATTGTAGGAAGTACACCTGGGTTAATTTGATTGATTCATGAATTAAAGTTGTTGTTCGGGGAAGTATATAAAATACCTCCCATATAAAAAATAAAAATTAATGAGAATTTCTGAAATGCCAACAGGACTGATAACACTGAGACAGTAAAAACTGACATTAAGTCAGAGGGAGAGGTTTAATCGTGGTTACAAAATGCACAGATAAAGCAGGATGCAGAAGAAGACAGATCACACTACACATTCGAGACCATAAAATCCTACTGTTTGGATTGGTAATAGACTAAAATCTATTGTATTACAATTTAGACAGAAACGATAGTATTATAGGGACATTAAAAGATCTTTAGAGCATATTTTTTATATGCATTTTGTTGGGCTACATGAATTTGCTCAAAGTCACAGAAGTGTCAAAGTAGGTACACTTCTTGTATTAGTTGACCATATGATAGCTTTTGACACTAACAAGCCTTTCTTAAAGGCTAAATGAAAGGAGGAAAAAATTTTCATTTGTATACTGTTGATGAAGTTTTGGTGATTATTAAATAACTTGAAGAATTAGTATAATTTAAATGCTCTAAGTATTGCCTTGAATTTGTTAAAATTATATTTTTTGGCATTCAAGTTGATATATTTCCATTTTGACTCTGAAGGTGACAAACCATAAACTGTACTCTAAGGTAAAGTTTTTCAAATACATTATGGACGGGCAATGTCACAATTCCTGCAGGAAAAGTTTTTGCAGGAAATTTAAAAATCATATACTAAATATACTGAAAATGTTCTCATCCAGTTAGTGAAATGCTTAGAAATTGATCTGACTGGTCACTTATTTAAATTTTATTTTACCTTCATTGCTATAATGGGAGTTAGGAATGTTGAAGGACACTTCAGTGAGACACTGCCAATCCCTTCATGTAGGTATGAACGATACTGAAATATGTAACTCTTGTAACAGAACAGATGAATTTAATCAACAAGGAAAACTTTCTAAGAGTTACATTTAAAATAAATGAAAAGACTTAATTGCATAAGTCAGATAAAACACAATGCACAGATATGCCTAAGCTGAAAATAGAGAAAGAAGTATTACCCAGAATGACTGACAAGTAAGATTAAGGAAAGAAACACAAAAAAGCATTTCTTCACTTCTCTAAGAAATAGAATGAAGAATGGACTTGGTTAAGGTTAAGAGAAGCTAGAGTAAAGAAAAGGAACAAAATGAACCAAATTATTTTAAAGATAAACTGGCGAATAGCTTGCTCAAAGACCTTTTCATAGGAAATGAATGGGATATAAGGTTAGGTCTCAGAAGTACAAGGAGGCAAGACACATAATATAGCCAGTTTTTCACATTTAGCATTAAGTATTAAACTTTCTCAAACAGAAATTGACACTAACTCCAAAAGGGGTGTGGGGAGGGGGAATGTCGTAGGGAATTAATTACACCCATTCATTTGAAAACAGTATATCATATGGGTACTGAAATACTGAATTTATTAGAAAAATATATAGATCCCATTAGTTCATAGGCTGATAATGCCAAGATACATATGGCCAGCATCTGTTGTCAACAACAAAATGCACTTCTGTATGAAGAGGAGGCAGGACTTGAGACTTCTAATCAAGACTGCCCTTTGGTTATACTAACACTAACATAAAACGGAGGTGAACAACTCATAGTCAGAATCAGTATAAGTACCTCTGAAGACAGTATAAGAAAACAGCGGCCACTTCCTGGACCATGAAAAAGTGCTCATGGTCCCATAACTTGATGACTTTGAAAAACAACCAGTGAATTTAAAAACTGTGAGAAGGAGCTGGAAATTAGGAGCTGACCTTAGAGGAACAGGCCAACACAGAAAACATGGGCTGATGTTAGCATTATGTATAAGAATCAGGCTTGCTACTATTTAAATTTTCATAAAAAGCACCGAAGAGCATTTTATAAATTACAGGATTAAATGACCTGTAAGGAAAAAAATGAATGTGGCCTGAAGGCAAGTCCCATTCACTAAAAAACTGGAACAGCCACAAGCTTAAAAAACTAAAATTAGACACAACAGACCATGTCACTCATGACTGGGGAAGGGATGGACCCTGAATTTTCTGGGTTCTTTAAAATTAGGACATTATTGCAGCCTAGGGGTTTGTTTTGGTTGCTGACTCATAGAAGAAAGATGAAACCAGATACAGAAGTCTTAAGCAACAGTGTGCAAGAAAGGCAGAGTTAGGGCAACACTAATGTAAGATCAGATGAGTCCCGATATACCTTCAGGGTCTTAAATATTACCCATGATAAACTCAGAGTTCAGGGTTAGGCAGCAGATTGTGAGGATTAATGAAAATGGAAAAAAATTAGGTTTGATTTTTCACATTAGAAAACAGAGGCCATAATTACATTAAATGTTGGCACATGTGAAACAGGTGTTATAACCCATTCTCCTCAATTACATAATTTTGGTTTCTAGAATTCAATGTTGTCAACTTCAAGAGGCAGGGATAATTTTACAATTCTGTTCCTCTCAGTGTGCTAAGAAATGACAATGTAAGTTCGTTATTCAATATTGCTTATGGACGTAAGAAAAATGCCATCATAAAAAACGTGTACTGGAGAAATGGCTCTTTTGGGACTTTTCTTCAGGATATGAAAAAGGGCAGGCAGAATTACTTTTTTTTTAATTTATAAAAAAATATGGAATGCTTGACGAATTTGCGAGTCATGTTTGCGCAGGGGCCATGCTCATCTTCTCTGTATCGTTCCAATTTCAGTGTATGTGCTGCCGAAGCGAGTGCCAGAGTTGTTCTTGTAGATAAATCATGTTCAGGCATAGCTTTCTGGATTCCCAAAGGAATTAGGGAAATACCCAAACTCCTCAATAAAGTACTTTGTTATTATGAAAGTCCAAATTATAAATACTCAAAAAAAAAAAAAAAAAAAAAAAAAAAAAAAAAAAAAAAAAAAAAAAAAAAAAAAAAAAAAAAAAAAGCCCCAGAAGGTGAATTTTTCATGTAATCTGAGCACGGAGCAATCACTAGTAAGTTTCTTCACCCCAGAATACGTATTGAAAGAGTGAACCAAGTGACCCCAGAAACCAGTGAGCAAAATCCGAAATCCAGGTCCAGTCCGGGATGACAGCCTTGTTCAAAATTCCAGGTTCTCTTCTTCTAGAACTCTTTTCAGGAACTCAAATTGCCAGTCAGTCCAGGAAAAAGAAGATGCACATCCAGCTGCTGTGGCCAGTGTCCGAATTTTGGTTACTGTTGTTATTTCTAGGATATGAGCCGGTGATATCTTCTTATTTTTGTCGATTTTTTCCTCCAATCTCAGAACAGCGCGACTCCGAATTCTTGCTACTCCCTTCTCCAAGAACCTACCTATGCAGCACTCACAGCCCCTGCCAGCTCTGGAACCTGCAGAGATGCCGACAGTCCGACAGCCCGACAGCCTGGGTGGGGATTGAATCCTCTCATTGCAGTGCAATTAAGCGAACCACGACCACCGCACAGATCCGCTGACAACACACATTTCCAAAAAAGCGCAATAGAAATGTTGACAAGCCTCCTCCTCCAATCAACAGGCTTGACTTTGGATTCAGTTTATTTGTTTATTATTCTGCTATGAGGATATATAGTCAGCCACCAGCTTAATCATCATCAGAAAGAAGAGAGATGTTTCTCCTCTTCTGCATGATATCAAATAAAGTGAATCTACAAGTAATAGCTGTGGGGGAAATGGGCCCTTCTGGAGAAGATCCCACTACGAAGGCATGTTCAGACTGGGTCACACGCCAAGAGTACACACAACGCCGGGTAATTTATAGAGAGCCCCCAGGACGACCACTTCTGTGGTCCCCACGGCAAACCGATGGGATTAACCCGGCAATTTTGCAGCAACAGCTAGTTCAACATAGCTCTGTGAAAGGAAGAAAGCTACCCGTATCCTCTCCGGCCGGCCGAGGACCCAGCCCTCCCGTCGCGCCAGCTCCACCGCCCTTTCGCCTTGACAGCCCCGGGGCCCCCGCATCCCGGGGCCCCATTCGCACCGCGGCCCGGACCCGGGTTCTCGCGTCCCCGGCGGCCTCCCCGCGCCCCCGAGGGCGGAGACGGCCTGGGCAGGGGGAGGGGCGGCCCCGGCCCGCAGGCCCCCGGGGCGGCCGCACGCCCCCTCCCGGCCCCGCAGCTTTCCCGCCTTCCCCATTTGAACAGCTCTCGCCCGCCTCCCTCCTTCGGCCCGCTCCAGCCCCTGCCCGCGGGCGGACTGCCGCCGCTACTCCAGTCCCCGGCTCGGCTCCTGGGCTAGGCCGCGACGGGCCTGGGGCGCCCCCGGGGCAGTGTCGCGGGCCCCAGGCGGCGAGTGGCGACGGGGCGGGGCCGCTGCCGCCTCGGGGTGGGGGCCCGGCCCGGCCTCGTGGGGGCTCCGCTTGCCGCTACCTTCACTCGGCTCGCCTGGATCCCGCCTCCGCGCCGCCGACTGCCGCCATCTTGGAGAAGGAGAGAAAAGCGCGAGCGGCCAGGGAGCCTCAGTCGAGCCCAGAGCGCAGACTCCAGCTCGCGAAGGGGAATCCCGCTGGCGCCTGAGCGCCGAGCGCATCGAATGAACCGTGGAGCTCGCTCAGCGCTGGAGCTAGTATAGTGTTCGTAGAGAATTTGCTCTGTGCCTAGCTTGGGCTAGAAGCTTTAAGAACATTAATCATTGAATCCTCACTGCATCCCACATCCTACTGAGATAGGTTTCATCACATTTTACGGAGGAGAAACAGGCTCAGAGAGGTTGACTTGCCCAATGATACACGGGCAGTTGGACTGGGAGGCAGGATACTACTCTTTAAGTCTTCTGATTCCTAACGCAGTGCTCTTTCCAAAAGACTGCTAGTCCCTTCAAGATGTTTTTATACAGCAATTCCCCTCTTTCAAAACCTAGATCCATGCACTTTTGTAACAGTGGTACCTATTTGGAAATTGGCATCAACATTTGGATTAGGAACCCCCTGCCTCAGTGGTCTTGCCTTTGCAGAATTGCACAGTTGCCTGAAAGTGATGGAGTCATGCAGCTCATTTCAGAGACTTAGAAATTGAGATCAAGAGAAGTGAGATGATTATTTGTCTTAGACCACACTGCTGATGAGTGATCAGACGAGGATTTGAAAGAAGCCAGATTGTTGGACTCCTGGTTCAGTGGTTTTTTTTTTTTTTTTTTTAACCATACCATGCTCTCTCTTCTTCTACACTGAGAAGTATATTGGATTCTGTTTCATCACTGCTTTTACAACTGTGAGACGCTGAGATGTTAAAACACTTGAGACCAAGTTGTTGAATTGATTCCCAAAATGTAATGCAAATAGTAAAGGAAACGAGCATCTTTGCCTCCTTTTCCTCCATCCCCCATCCTCCCCACCAAAGAGGCAGGCAATGAGTTTCACCCAAAGGTGTGGGGTTGCACTTCTGGGACACTTTGCTTGATGCTAGGCTCCCCTGTGAGCTATTTAAGAGCTTTGAGAATGGATTTCCCTTTTGTTCTTCAGTATTGGTCAGGATGTTTTCAGTTTATTTATTTATTTATTTATTTATTTATTTATTTAGTAGTATGTGGGTACGCAGCGTTGACAGCGCCAGCGCCGAAGCCTTAAGCCACTACACCACCAGGGAACTCCCCGTTTTCAGTTTAAATGGCAGAAACCCATTCAAAGAAGTTCTCCAGGAAAGGAGAATGTATTGGCTGACATTGGTGCAGTGTCCAGTACCTTCAGGTGTGGTTGGATTCAGGGAGGGACTCAGGTCTCTTGACACCTCTCCAGTGTGCTTTCCTCTGAGTTGGCTTTATTTTCAGGCTTCAGGTGTGATGCCAACAGCTCCGAACTTTATCGTCTTTACTACTAGCAGTGTCCCCGGAGAGGAAGTTTCTTTGTCACACTTGTCTTGGCAGACAACAGGGTGTTCTTTTTCTTGTCGAATTGGATCATGCTTTGTCACCATGAGCAAAGGCGAAGGATATGCTGATTGGCGAAATGAGAACACATGTTCATCCCCCAAAGTAGACTCAAGGAAAATCAGGGGTTATTGTCAGAAGGCTGAATGGCTTCTAGGGAGGCAAGAACAATCGCTGTCCACCCAACTGTGCCACTAGTTTGGAATCAAATGCCTCGTGAGTCCCATTTGTCCCATGCTTTCTTTTATACCCCCTGAGGATGGACTTCTTAACCTCTTGTAGACCTCAAGGCGGATTGCTTCTCAGTCGGCTTTCCATTAACTTTACTCCCAGTCCTGTATCACTGCATGTACACTTATTCATTCATTTTAACATATACTTACTGAAAACATGGGTCAGGCACTGTCCTAGGCGTTGAGATGAGGACCCTAAACAACATCGAGTCTTTGACTCTCTGGAGCTTCTGTTCTAGTTGGCTTGGGGGGCAGAAACTAAATAAATAGATAGCATGTTAGGAGGTGATCAAAGGTGGAGAACAATGCTGCGAGGCAGTGGGGTGGGGAGAGTTGTTTATTAAAATGGTGACGGGGAAGGTTTCTCTGATGGGACGTACCCTGGCCGGTAGGTAGCTCAGCCGTAAGTGGAGGGGAGCCCGTGGAAACCTCAGCAGCATGTAGGATGCAGCGAGGACCCACCAGAGCCAGGAGGTCATGGCTCCTGAAATGGATGCCAGGCCTTCCTCTGAGCCTCGAGGGAAAACTCTTCTCTATTGAAAACCTACTGCGATTCTTTTGTTTTTGAAACTTGGAAAATAAAAAAAAGAAGGATCCACTTGGTCGCCTGATGTGGAGAGGAACTTGGTCACAGTCGGTTTTGTGAGTAGAAGGCCTTGTCCTGTGATGAGCTGAGGGTGGCATCAGAGGTATGTGAAAATGGGGTCCTCCCTGGCCTGGGGCTCTGGTCCACCTGACCCGAGTAACCCTGCCCGGTGCATGGCCCAGCCAGTGCTTGGTTTGGACAGTTCCCTCTTTAGACCATTTTTCTGTGGTTTGCCCTTTCCGGCTGTGTGGGGTAGGTCCGTGGTGATAGGCCTGATGGGTGATGGATACAAACATTAGTCAGGACCCTTTTGACTTGGAGTAATGGGACCTAATTAAAACTACCTGAAGAGACGAGAATAAATTTATGGTACCGGTAAAAAAAAAAACAACAAACCACTGAGAGCCAGAGAGAAGCTGGCGCTCTAGATAACCAGGTCCAGGGGCTTACATCGCTCCCTGTTAGTGCTGCTCACAGGGTGGCAGTCCCCTCAGCCACAGGGAGCCCAGGCTACATCCTTACAAATGTCCTGACTGGAGAGCAAAGACAGCTTTCCCACACCATGTCTATGGGGAAAAAAAAATCCCAGGGAAGAACTCCGATTGGCTGGCTTGGGGTCATGTGATCAGTCAGTATTGCAATTGTTTCTGGAAGAACCATAAGTTGGAATGGGGTAGGAGTAGTTCCACCGAAGAACCGGAGGACTCCATTTAGAGAGACAAATAATAAATCCTCTACAGTGAGGCGGTGACAGTCTCTGTTCCTGCTTTTGAGGTGCTTCCTATTGTGTGCGAGTTGGTTTTGCGGGAAATGTAAAACAAGTCTGTGAAAACCATGACACAAATTGGAAAGAGAGATGTCCCACTGTAGATGACCTCATCCCCTGCTGGGCTATTGCAACAGCTTCCTAGCCGATGCGTGTCCTCCAGGGAGGGCCCCCTCTCCATTTCCCAGCCCGTCCCCTCAAAGCTGTCAGGACAAAGCACAGCTACGCTGAGGTTATGCTCCAGCCGATCAAACCGAACAGCTCCGTGTTGCCTCCGCCGTAAAGCGCAAACCCTTCACTGCGGAAAGTCAAGAACTCTCTTAATTTGCCTCAAACTCCTCACCAGCCTTGCTGCTTCACACCCCTCAAAACTGGCCCCAGCACAGGGCCTTCTCACCATCCCCGAAGCTTGTAGTGCCCATCGTGCACGCATGCCGTGGCGCACACATGCCCTTGGCTGCAGTGTGCCCCCCACACTCCACCGCTTTTGCCAACTCTGCACCCAGAAAGCTCCGATGTATTCTTCAAGATGAAGCTCGAAGGCCCCCCTCTCCGCGTCATCCTCTGGGGTTCCCACACACTTGATGACGTGCTTCTATGTCTGACTTCCCACACTGCATTGCAACCATCATTTGAGATACCTCCTTCCTTATTCCACAGGGATGGGATCTAGGTCGTCTTTGTCCCTCTGGGCACACGGTGGGTGTTCAGTGAATCCTTTTGATTAGCTGTTGTTGAGTGAAGAAGGGACAATCCCTTTGTCCTGGGCCTCAGGAGACAGAGCTGAAAACCTCTTGGGGGAGTTTGAGAAGGGGCAGTGGTGATGGGTGTGGTTTGCCCAGTCCAGCCCCGGCGTCTGTGCAGGCACCGTGTGTGCAGACACCGCTGCCCTCTCCTCGGGAGTGACCGCAGCCGTGGCAATCATGAGACCTCTGCCCGAGCTTTCCTGCGGCTGTTTTGAAACTTCAGATGGAGGCAAGAGGTCCTTTGTGTCTCTCATCCAGTGTGCGAGGGTCTGAACCTGGGGCTGCCTGTGGCCCTGCCTCCTGCCACGGGGAGGAGCTTGTCTGAGACACTGGGATGGACGGAGAGGCTGGAAGATACTCAGCGCCTGGATCACGTCATCGCCTGCCCCTTCCACGCGTTCTCACGTGAGCCCAGAATGCCCTCTTCCCCTTTTGGGTCATCTGGCTGGTTGTTCCTTTGCTGTTTGGAACCCAGAGGAGCTCCTTGGTCCCCGGGTTTCAGGAAAGAGGGAGCCTTCAAGCTGGTCCTCGCCCACCCATGGGGTAAGATGTAGAGCAGGTGTCCAAACTTCTGGCTCCCCCAGGCCACATTGGAAGAAGAAGAATCGTCCTGGGCCCCACATACAATACACCCACACTAACAATAGCTGAGGAGCTAAAAAGGAAAAACCTGGCAAGAAAATCTCATAACGTGTTAAGCAAATTGGTGCATTTGTGTCGAGCTGCATGCAGTGCCGTCCTGGGCTGCGGGGTGGGCAGGCTTGCTGTAGGGGCAGAGGGTGGGAGGGCATCCTTGGTGGGAGAAGCCAGGTGAACGGAGGAGGCTCAGGGCTGCATCGTATCCTCGGCGTGACAAGCAGTGGCTTGTCCCAGTCTGCAGGGCCAGCTCCCCAGAGTGCAGGGTGACGTTGGGGTCACCCGGAGAGCTAGTCATTGGTCTGGGAGGGCCGGGGCTGGCCCCAGCTGTCCCACCTGAGCTGCCTGCCTCCCTCCACTGCACGTTTCCAGCCTGTGGCAGTGACCTTGTATTTTATCTTCCCTCTCCGCTCCCCAAAGGAAAATATTTTAAAATTATATTTCAAAGTGCAGATATCCATGTACCCACGTCCAGGATTGAACAAACCTTAACATGTATTTATAATGGCTTGAGTTTTTAAATTTTATTTTTAATAATAATAATAATTATTATTATTATTTTTAGGAAAGAAAACGTGTGAGCACAGGTTAAGCCCCATCTCTGTCCCCAGCACCTGTAGCTCATGCTCCTCCTCTTCTCAGAGGAGTTGACACTGGTGTGTGTCCTAACTTACACATCAACGTGCCCTTTGTATAAAGCGCTTCCACGGAGGCACCCTACGGAACCCTCGGCAGTGGACGCTTACTAAGACACATCTTATTTACCGGAAAGGAAATCGAAGCTCAAAAGCGTAGTCGCTTGCCTCAAATCAAGCTACAAATAACTGTGCATCTAGGCTGATCTCGGAGCCTCTAATCATGATTCTACAGCTCCGGCATTGAGGTGGGGGGCTTCAGGCTGATGAGAAGTTTCCTGAAAACTGATGGCGGAGTAGACCTGCCGAGCTCCGTGAAGTGCCTGCGGGTGGGTGTGCCAGAGAGGTTCTGGGTGACGCCTTCCGCCATCGTCCACTAGACAGTGCTGTTGGCCCAGTTTAGAAATACTTTCCTCTGAATTCAGTGTGGTCAGAGGAGGAATGGCTATAGAAGCCCCAAAGGCTAAAGCTTCAGGGTCTCTCACCTGTGCAGACTCCTGGTACTTTTTCGAAAACCCAATTTTACATTACTTGCCCATAAGAGGGCTCTGAATAAGCTTCAGGTCCTCGAAATCTGTATTCACCCTGCCTTAGGCCAATACTTCAGTAACTCAGGGCTGGGAGCTGGGACACTTAATCTTGAGCAGGTTATGTGCTTGGGCTGTGGGCTCCCACAGAACTGGACTCTGCCCTACTTGACCTTGACTCCTGGTATTGGGGAGCACAGTATGTTGTCTGTAACTGCTAGCTGAGTGAATGAATGAGAGGGGAGCACCCATCAGGGCCACTGCCGGTATCTTTTCCTCCTCCTTCCCTTGGGTCTCAGTTTCCCAACTTCCAGTGTGGGTGTCTAGAATCCCCCTCTAAGGCTCCCTCCAGCCAGATGGTTACTCTAGCCCTGTCCCTCGCCTCTCTCCCTTTGTGACGTTAGGTGAAGTCCCAGCATCAGTTTGATTCCATAGGAAGCCCTGGAGTGTGTATTAGGCTTCAGAGCTTGTCTCCACTCGTCCCCACTCCAGGCAAGGTTGCTGGGCTTTCACACTCACCCTGGAAGGTCTTTGGCTAAGAGCTAGCCCAGGGGGCTGCAGAGCTGCAAAGTGAGGGAATCGGGGTGGGGCACTGTACCCTCTTTACGGGACTGGTTTTACTTTATTTCCCAAGCTGGTTTTTCCCAGCGGTCAGCCCCCTTGTTTATCCTCAAACTTCACTCCTAGCATTCCACCTCTGGGACTCCCTTCGGGGAGGATGGCCCCAGTTGCAGCAGGAAGAAGCATCTCTCTCTGCCTGAGGCCACCACCATGCCCCCCCCCCTCCGCCCATCTCCACCCATCACTATTTGCATAAATGTGGACACGCACTTTGTGTATTTCCACAATGTTGTCAGCTGCCCGTATAGCCTCGAGTATGTACCTCCCTGTTTTTAGAGTGCTGCTAACTCAATTTATAGCAGTTTATTCCACAAAAGCAAAGTGGGGGGCGGGGGGGGGGAACAATCCTACCAAGCCACGGCCGTCTCTCCATGCTGGAAATCAAAATGGAAATGCACAGATTAGATTACTGCCGGTGACAGTCTCGGTCGGCGGACGTGCGAGTTAAATGCCTCTTAAGTAAATCTCAGTGTGAGTGTCTGTTCGCTCAGACGTGCGTGCGTGGAGACAGGGGGGAGGCCGTGTGGACAGACGGCATACACCGGGACTTTCATTATCCCACACTGAGATTCTTCGTTAATAACCTTGGTCAAAGGGCCTGCAGATCTTCTGATCACTGTGACAGGTGGCTACCAGTGTGAGGTGGAGTCAGGCATGCATTCCCCAAGCCTTTGTGAGGTCCAGGATGCACCAGGCGCTGAGCTCGGCATTGGAGGCAAAGATACAGAGGCAGATCAATAGATCAGACAAGGTCCCGTCCTGCGGAGCTCAGAGTCTGGTGGGGGCAGAGAGACAAAGTGACAAACAGGTCAGGTGTTGACGTGCTATGAGAGCAGGCCAGGTTGAGAGCTCTGGAGTCGGACCGCCAGGGTTTGAATCTGGGCCCTGCCTTTTGGGCAAGATGCTTAGCCTCAGTTTCCTGATCTGTAAAGTGGATGTAGTAGTGCCTAGCCAAGAGTGGATGGGAGGATTAAATGGCTAATGCCTGATTATTGTAAGTGCTCAATAAACGTTCACTGCTACTGTCATCACTGACATCCGTATGGTCTCAATGTAAGGAGGGTCAGGAATGTTTTGCTAGAGGGGGTGATGCTTGTTCGGAGAACTGAGTGGTGCTGGTGCAACTAAGCCAAGAAAAGGACCTCTGTGCAGAGGAAGTAGGAGGAGCAAAGGTGCCAGTTGACATTCTTCCCTCTCCCCAGTTGTGCTGAGATATAAGTTGACTTAAGTTACCCACTATTCTTTGGTAGTGGATATCTGGTATCTTCCCCAGTCTCTCCTGGAGATCGCTAGAAGCTCCTAGTCCTCCATGAAATTAGCTGGGAAAGGATCATCAGATGAGAAAGACAGGTCTTCTATTCAGAAGTCAGTCGGTCCAACATCCGGGAGTCTAGATTGAGGGGACCCCCTTGGCGGAGTGCCTGGAACCACCTTGACTTTGCTTTGGCTTATCCAGCATATCCTCGCCATGGGGTAGTTACCTTTCTACATTGTCCTGGCGAGGATATGCTGGATAAGCCAAGGCAAAGTCAAGGTGGTTCCAGGCACTCCGCCAAGGGGGTCCCCTCAATCTAGACTCCCGGATGTTGGACCGACTGACTTCTGAATAGAAGACCTGTCTTTCTCACCTGACCAGTAGCTGCTCAGTAAATACGTTCACTTCTGGATGAATGGGGAACTCCTGATTCTAGGAGACAGCCCGTTCCACCATTGCACAGCTCAAACCTTTACAGAGAAGTCTTGATGTTGAACCAGATCTGCCTTCCTGTCACATAGCCCCGTTGCTCTTAGTGCTTCCTGTATAAGATGGCAGCTGCCAACAGTGTTATGCTCCCTGAGACGAACTCGAAGACAGTTTCTGAAGCTTCTTTTGAGGAATTGTTTTTGGGGCTTGTTTCTAAGTCACACGATGGACTTGTACTTGGTGCGTTGTCTCAATTTCAGAGTCCTGGAGTCTCTTCTGTGTTGGGATTTGCGATGATCCCACATTTAGACCAAGGCAGACTCAGGTGGTGGTGGAGGGCATGGCTGGGTTGCAGAAGTTACTTAGTGAGCTGAAGCTCTTCCAAGACACACCTCTACCCAATCAATAGATTGAAACTGGGCACGTAGGTGCTGTTGCAGAGCACTAGAGCTTTTTCATTCCTTTAGTTATTTTTGCAATCATTTATTTATTTAGTCAACAATCATTTATTTAGCATTTATGTGCCAAGCCCTGTGCTAATCACTGTGGATATTGAGATGAACGAGAAACCTGTTTTTTTTTTTTCTCACGAAGCTCTTAGCCTGGTGAGGGACTCAGATGTGAAGATACATAATTGTAACACATTGTGGTACTTACTATGATGATCATCTGCGTAAGGCACAGTGGGAGCTCCAGAGAGGGAGAGTCCATGGTACCATATTTTGCTGTGTATAATGCGCACCCTTTTGCCCAATCTTGTGAGGGAAAAATAAGGATGTTCATTATACATGGGTAGAACTTATTTTGATCAATATAAATGTTTTTAATTTTTAATCTATGCTTATGAGTTAAAAGTGTAACCCTAGAAATCAGTAACAATACCCATATGCCAAATAATACCCTGGAATACAATAATATTCTTTTTTTCATATAAAAAATTTTATACATAAAATTTTGTGTATGTTGTGTCTGTTCTTGTGTTTTGTCATTATTTGTTACATAAAATTTCTTGTACCATCATATGTTAAAAAATAAATGCTAAAATTCCTTTGTAATACAAAAAACAAGTACCTGAATATAAACAAATAAAAATTTGAATTAAAGAAAATCAAAGCAAAAAAGGTTTCTTTTCCCCTGAAAGTTTGGGCCAAAAATGTGGGTGCGCATTATACATGGTACTTAGCAGGTCGGGTCGGGGGGTGGGGGGTGGACATTGTCACTGATGATCCAACACTTGAATTGCATTTTGGAGGTAGACCAGCAAGATGGCATTGTGGAAGGGGTTGGAAGAAAAATCAGTCCCCAGGCAATGGTTTAGAAAATGCAAAAGCTTGGGGTGGGGCCATGAGGGAGCAAGGGCTGCTGGGGAAGTAGGCATGGTTTGGGATGGTAGGGTTAGATCATGTGTGTAGGAGAGCCGCAGGACGGAGTGGGAGGCAAGGGTAGACCCAGGACAACTCTGTCATCAGCTCAGAACTACCCTCCGCGTTCTCAACATGCTTTTGCTCAGTTCCCTGGGTTTAATTTGGAGTTCTTGGCTTTATGGAGGTCCTAAAAGGCTAGCCAGATTTCAAAGACTCATTATAAAAAATTTGAATATGCTCAGAAGTTGATGATGAATTCTCAATATATTCATCACTCACATTCAACAATCGCTGTGACTTTGCCACATTTGTTCTGTCTATTCTGTTTTACTTTTCCTCAGCTGAACTACTTAAAAGCAAATCTCAGATAGCGTGGCATTTCATCCCAACACACTTTATTATGTATATCTAATTATGATCACTTTCTTACGTAACTACAATGCTATTAGCACACCTAACAAGATTAACACTATTTTCTTCGTATCACCTGATACATAGTTTATATTCAGAATTTCCCAGGTGCTTCACAAGTATTTCTTAGGAGCTGGGTTGTCTGCCTCAGGGTCCAGGCAAGGTGCGTGGGGAGGACTTTAATCTGAACTTGATGGAGAGATGTGTCAATAAGGATGATGTGGTGGGCAGGCTGTAGGATGGCACCCATAATTAACAGCCACCTCCTGGTACCTGTAGTCAGGCCCATGTTTCATGCCTTCCATGCGAGTGGGTGGGACCTGTGACTTGCTTCTAATCAATGGGCTATGACAAAGGTGAGGGGGTGTCGGTGAATAGATGACGGACGGTTCCGACTTCTGTGATGCTCGTGGACTCGCCCTCGCTGGCTTTGAGGAGGCCACTGCTGTGCTGGGAGCTGCCCCGTGGAGCGGCCCACAAGGCAGGGAACTGACGGTGGCTTCCGGCCCACAGCCAGCAAGGAACCAAATCCTGTCCCCACCAGAGTCCTTTCAGATGGGACCCCAGACCCCGCAGACACCTTGGATGCAACCTCTCGACGCATCCTGAAGCATAAAGCACAGCTACGTTGTGCCCAGATTCCTGGCTTCCAGAAACGGTGAAATAATACATGCTTATTGTTTTAAATGGCTAAGTCTGTGGCAATTTTATGCAGCAATAGGTCACTAAAACAGATATGCATGGCTGCTATTAATATTAAAGAAAACCAACTACCAGTGTCTTAGATCGTAAGGAGATTAATAGTTGGCGTAGGAAATTAGGTAGGTACAGGGCTGTTTCTGCTGTCATTCTCGGTGTGTCAGGTGATGCCTCCTGTCATGACCGAGGTATGGCTGCCTCAGCTTTGAGTGCCATGTCCTCGCCACGATGACCCAGCAGTAAGGGAGAGGCTGTCTGTCTCTCACTAGGGAGAAACACCTTTTCTAGAAGCACCTGCAAACTTCTCTGGGCAACTTGTTTTCCTGAACGGGCCCAAATGCCCATGCCTGGCCCCGGTACCTGGCAAAGGGAAATAAGATTGCATGACTAATTTGGACCAATCCATCGAGCTTTACCTCCTGAACCGGCGCTTTGTCGCCGGAATGGCACTGATGTGTTATTGACACGGGGAAGGGGAAGAATGGCTCCTCCACAGGCCATCGTCGGTGTCTGCCAGAACAACACTGAATGTCAACAGGGAGGAACATATGACCTTTTCCACACATTGAACCTGCACATCAGGCCTCTACCCTCGGCCTGGCAGGAGCTAGAAGGAACGTTCTCTCCCTCTGGCTGACTGCTACAGCCCCACTGAGCTCTACCATATTGCACCGTAATGGGGCTGATGATAACAGATGTCCAGCGATCAGGGCTGGGACCCTTTTAACGTGTTTTGTTTTGTTTTTTCTAACTCAAAAAAATGTATACACATTACAAGAGGGCTGTGCATCACCATGTCATGAGCCAGTGTCAAAATCTGATTCTGCCACTCATTATTGGTAATGTTAAATTAGGAAGATAACCTCTATAAGCTTCTGTCGCCTTATCTGTGGAATGGGGATACTGCTATCTACCTCGGAGGGCTACCGTGAGGATTAACTATGAAGATATGTGCTAGGCACCCAGCACAGTGCCGACTGTGGACTGAGTACTTCTTACATCAGCTACTCCCTGTATCAGTCAGGTGTCTGCTGAAATGATACCGAGTAACAAACAGCCCCAAAGTCACCAGCATACAGTAACTAGCATTTGCTTCCCTGGCCTGTGCCTGTGGGTCAGAAGTGGTACTTCTGGGCTCTTCTGGGCTTCGCAGGCTTGACCCCAGGTAGAGGTCTGGTCCATGTATCTCTGTTCTGGGACCCAGGGTATGTTCCTCTCAGGGCCATGACAGAGCACAGGAAGCTGAGCCAAAGCACACAAGCACGCTCAGAGCCTGTCCACTTCACGTGCACTCACACTCCTCAGGCAAAGGCAAGTCATGTGATCAACTCCAACATCAGCGGCTGGGGAAATAGATGCTCAGGAGAGGTGCTGGTGCAAAATCGAAGGGAAGGTACAGACATTTCCCACCTGTCCCCAGCCCCTGCAGCCCGCACACACCCCGCCTACAACATCCCCACCAGAGTGGTACACTGGGACAGTTGATGAACACTGACACATCGTAATCACCCAAAGTCCTAGTTTAACATTGGGGTTCATTCTTGGTGTTGTACATTTTATGGCTTTGAAGAGCATGGCAGGACTGCTTTTATTTTTTGACTTGATAGCAGTGCCCATTTGATTTCTTAAAAAAACATTTCTCCTTCTTTAAAGGACTATGCAGATGTTTTAATTGGGGGACTCCTGGGGACTTTAATTGGAGCCCACGGCCAAGGGCCTATGCGTTGCGTTTGGAAACACAGGTCTGAAAAGTCCGTCTTTCTCTGTCTTTTCCCCCTTTCCGGGAGGACAGGCCATGGTTTGTCCAGGAGCACATCCGGCATGTGGCTTCAGGCCAGGTTTCAGTCCGGACAGTGGCGAGTGTCTCAGTGGGACTGGGGGTTGGGGGGTGGGGTGGACTTCTCCACACATTCAGCTCAAGGGACGTTTAGCTAGAAGGGAATGGGAATGTCCACTTATTTATAGCAAATGACCATGTGACAAACAGCCCCAAAGTCACCAGCATACAGTAACTAGCATTTGCTTCCCTGGCCTGTGCCTGTGGGTCAGAAGTGGTACTTATCAAATGAACAGAAATTCCTCCAAGGAGTCACCCTGGGGAGGGGCACAGCTCAGGCCCCAGCCAGGCAGTCTTGTTCAATTAGAGGGCAGGAGCTGAACTGAAGATGTGTCCTGGACATGGGCCTGGCGTGGCTGTAGGGCCTGGGAGAGTTCCAGGAGACCGGTGAGTCTCAAAGTCATGGTGGAATCCTTGGGGAAGTTAGTAAGAAGCTGGGTACCCAGGCTGAACCCCATTCCAGTTACATTAACAGGAGTGTCCAATCTTTTGGCTTCTCTGGGCCACATTGGAAGAAGAAGAATTGTCTTGGGCCGCACATAAAATACACTAATGACAGCTGATGAGCTAAAAAAAAAAGGTCCATGCATAATTTTTTAATGGTTTAAGAAAGTTTATGCATTTGTGTTGGGCTGCATTCAAAGCCTTCCTGGGCTGCATGTGGCCCGTGGGTTGGAGAGGCTTGCATTAGAACCTCTGGGAGTAGAATCGGTAGCTTTTAAAGCTCCACAGGTGACTTTAGTGAACAGCCAAGTTTAAGAACCAGTGATCATTCTGCACCAGGGGTCTGTGAACTGTTTTGGAAAGGGCCAGATAGTAAATACTTCTGGCATTGCAGGCCATGGGGTCTGTATTGCAACCACTCAGCTCTGCTGTTGTTAGAAAACAGCCATAGGCAATGTGTAAATAAATGCATGAGGCTGTGTTCTAATAAAACTTGATTTATAAAATTGGGGGGGGGGGTGGGCCAGATTTGGCCCATGGGCCCGTGTTTCCTGATCTGTTCCAGACCCTGCTACGCAGTTTGGGCTGTGAGCCTCAGCTAGGATCTTGCTGGAAATGCGGACTTTTGAGCCCCATTCCAGACCTACTGGACCATCACCAACATTTTAACAAGATTGTCCAAGTGATTCATATGCACATTGAAGCATAAAAAGCACTAACTTAGATCAGTGGTTCTGAAAGGGTGGTCCCTGGACCAGCATCACCAGCCTCCCAGAGGAACTTGCTAGAAATGTGGATCCTCAGGGCCCACCCCAGATCTGCTGAGTCAGAAATTCAGGGGACAATTCTAAAGTATCTTAAAGGTTGAGAACCCCTGGCATATGCAAGTGTGCCATTAGCTCCTCTCACAAGATTTAAATAATCCCCAGGCTCAGGCCTCACCCTGGACCAGTTAAAACCACAATCTCTGGAATTGGGACTGGGCATCAGTATTTTTAAAAAAAATATTCTCCAAGCAATTCCAAGGCATAGGCAAGTTTGAGAACCAGCATTTTAGGCAGAATGGGGATATTGAGAGTGTAGCCCTGGGTCCCCGGCTGGTGCTTTTGTGTAGCAGGCAGTGTTGGTTAGGCCTATGCTGGCGTGCATGGCTGACAGTGTTGATTGGTGGGCTCAGAGAAACTATGTGCTTCATTAGATGCTGGGCCCTTTCTCAGCCTCAGGGAGCAAATCATGACCGGCCAGACCAGTGGATAATGAAGGCATGGGTGTATAATCCAATCTTGACCCCTGGAACCGAGAGAAAATCTGTTGTCTGTTCTGGAAAGCTTAGGGAAAAAATATATACGCACACATGGTAGGAAATGGCTCCCTTTTTGCTGGATGTGATGTGTGATGTCTGGAATGCTGCAGCCTTCTTGGGCCCATGAGGCATGCTGATGGTCACAGAGCAGAAAGCAAGTAAGCACCTGGGTCCTTGAGTCAATATATTTGACAACCCTGGACATCTTTGGATTGCTTGTTACATGAGATAATAAATTCCTTATCCTTTAAACCACTTTTAATCAGATCTTCTGTTACCTGTACCCTAGAGCACCCTAAAAGATTTGGGGACTAAGCACTGGCTCCCAATGTCAGAACCATGAAGGTTTGCCTGCAGGTGTGAGCTTTGGGTGGGGTAGGGGATCAGCACTAACATTTATGGAATACCTACTTGAGGCCAACAGCTTTTTTCCCTGTGATCCATGTTGTCATACTCATAAAAATCTTGCGACAGGTTTATTGCCTTCATTTTACAGGTAGGGATTGAAGAGTTTGCAGTTTACTTTAAGTAAAAGAGTGGATTTAAGATTCAAGTCCAGGTCTTTTCCAAAGCCTGCCTATGATCCATAGACATATAGGAATATGCTTTCTCTTCTAATAAGGCTGTAGGATTTTAAATGAGGACTCCCAGCCTGCCTGAGAGAGTCTGGGCTGGTAGGCAAGGCCCCCAAAGCACTTAGTTACAGGGAATAATGCCGGAAGATAGCTATCATAAGATGGGTTGAGGGGGTGGCGGACCCAAAAAACCCGCAATTATCTTCTGGAGGGTGGGCCCCTTGTAGTACAGGCTTCCCCCGCTAGGTGAGTGTTCTAGGAGTCCATCTGCATCCGTGTACCAGCTGGTGGTGTTGTGAGAGGCTGTGTTCGGCTTCGGTGAACATTTTTTGGAGACTGTCTCAACGCAACTGCCCATTTCATGATGACTGATTTACACATACAACATGCAGCATGACAACCGCACCTTCCCACACTGCGCTGAGCGATCAGCAGTTTTTGAGCAAAAATGGCATGACCCCCGTGCCCCACCTTCCTGATTCACCCAATCTCTCCAGAAATGACTTTGTTTTTTGTTTTCTCCGGTGAAAAAAGTCCTCAAAGGGAAATTATTTGCCTATTTGGAAGAGGTGAAACGAAAAACAGCAGAAGCACTAAAAGGCATCAAAACCAAAAAGTTCAAAAACTGTTTAGGGCAGTGGAGAAAGCATCTTGATGGGTGTATTAAATCAAATGAGGTTTATGTTGAAGGTGACTGACATTTAAACGTGTAAGAATAAGTACACAATTTTTTATAAATGACTTCTGGGGGGTTTTGGGTCCCCCCTCCTAAGTGGGATGGAGGGATGTTTCCTTTCTTGGAAACAAGGCAACTCTGCGCAGAATGGAGCACAGGGAAGGGTCAGGCTAGGAGCGAGGGCTCTGTCCTTAAAGGCTTGAGGCTGCTGTCGCCCTGGGCACCCCCTGGGCACCTTATTCAAATGCAGATTCTGATTCATTAGGTCAAGCTCCCCCCTGCCCCGTGGGTGCCAAAGCTGTGGGCCTAGGTACCCCACTTTGAGGGTGGGGTGCTTACATCCATCCCTCGGAGGCTCTGTCCTCAACGTGTCTGACGGGAGTGGGGCTGAGCCCACAGCAGGGACTGGTTGCTAGATGGCCTCGGACGAGGACAGCGGGAAACTCTGGACATCAGGTCCCAGGCGAGACCTGACTGTGGGTGACAGGGTAAATCTCGTGCCACTGTCGGAAGACGGATTCTGGAATTCCTTTCAGGGGGTCACCTTCCATCCGGTTCTGCCATCTCAGCCCTGGGGGCGGTGACGGGAGAAGGAGGTTCCGAGGAGACGTCCTGGAGGAAGTGTTCAGAAGCAGTATGTGTCTTAGCGAGAGCGCCATGGGGTGGAACACGCACGATGTTTGGGTTTTGGAGCCGTCGATCATTCCTCCGCCCGCCCACCCCTCCGCGCATGCGCACGTGCCCGGTGAGCACTCACTTCCGCCCCAGCTGGGCCAGAGTCGTCCTCGGGCTACCCACTCCCTATCCCTGATTCTTAGTTTCCTCATTTGTAAAATGGGGGTGAGCGTGACAGTCCCCCCCCCGCCCCCCGCAGGCTTGCTGTCGGGTTCAGACAAGACAACTTAAAGGGAATGCTTCTGTGTGGACGCTGCGAAGGGCCCACGGATGCGGGCCGGGTGGTGGAGGCTTCCCTTGGCCGTGCCCTCCCTCACCACGTGCTCCGGGACGCAGCCCTGGCCTGCGAACTTTGAACTTCCGACTTGGGACTGGACAGGAAAATGCATTCCCGCCCGACCCGGCGCACCCCGCTCCCTCCCGGGGGGTTCCGCCTTTGTCGTGCGTCCATTCCTGGGCCCTTGAGCAGCGGTGCTGGGGCAGACGCCGTCCTTGAGGCTGGCGGGGCTGATTGATGGTGGGAAGAGGAGGATATATGTGCAGGCAGAGGCAGCTGCAAGCAGAAGGAAGACAGGAGTCCGAGTGGACTGTGATCGGGGAAGAGTTTGGGGGGTCTGGAGGAAGGGAGGAGAGGATTCCATGGGAGGCCTGGGAAGGCGAATCAGAGACTTTAGCTGTGTGTTACAAATAGAATGACCTCTTTAGATCGTTGTGTGGGGGACTTCAGGCGAGGATTGGTGTTTCACAAAATAAATCCATAGCATGGAGCAACCTTCTGGCTTCCCTGGGCCACCCTGGAAGAAGAATCATCTTGGGCCACACATACAGTACACTAATGATCGCTGGTGAGCTAAAAAATAAGGCCTCAAAAAAATCGCATAATGTTTTCAGAATTTGTGTTGGGCCGCATTCAAAGACATGCTGGGCTGCAGGCTGGACACACTTGGTGTAGAGACAGAATACAGTCCTTCTTCAGATGCAATGCTGTGTTTGGGCAGGACCCCAAGGTCTCTTGGTTTTTTAGGGGTACATGGAATAAAAGTAATAAAACGGCAAAGAACTAAGATGTGGGAGAGGGAGGGAAGGAGAGGAGAGATTGAGATTGAGGTTTCAGGTTCTCCTAAGGAAAGCAGGTGTCTACATAGAGTCATCCTCATCAGGGAGGCACGGGGACACGGAAAGAGCCCTGACTTCAGTGTCTGACATACTTATCAGCCCCGGGAATTTCTGTGGAAGTCATAAGCTAACTTGGTGTCAGAGCTGTAGATCATCTAGTTCAATGGCCCCCATTTTACAGGTGAGGAAACTGAGACCACAGATCCATATGGTAGGAGAGCCCAACAGTCTGACTCCCAGATCAGTGCTCTTCCCCCTGCCCTGCACTGTTAGCTGGTCAACCCAGAACCCCTCCCAACATTTTCTCCCTTGAAGATTAATCTGCAGTACGGCTAGGTGTGTTTGCATTAATGTGATCCCATTTGAGGCAATGAAATGTAAGTGGACATCAGCTGGGCACGGAGGCAGGGCTTCTGAGAAAGGTTTTGCTTTACCGGTAAATGGGATAGCTAACCTTGTCTTTACTCTTCTCTGCTTTTCATCCTGCTTGGATGTGAGCACAATGCCTGGAGCTGTAGCAGCTGCTTTATATCCATGAGGGAGAGGACTAGAGAATTGCAGGGATACAGCCCTGACATCATTGGGAGACTGCATGATGCTGGCAGCCCCTTGTATGTTTGTGTTAGTCCGAGGTTCTGTCACGGGCAGCACAAAATATCCCTAACGGATGGACCCCTTCAGCTTCCCCTGGTTGAGCTCTGTCTTGCAGGTGAAGGCACTGCGATCTTCAGAGAGGAGGGTGAGTGCCCAGGAAGCTCTGGCTGCTCACACAGAGCACCAACCCTTTGATCGAGCCATTTTTAGAAACAGCTTTCAGTTCTCAGGAGCCTCAGGGGCCTCATTCCAGCCTATGGCTTAGGGCTGAAAGCTCCATTACCAGTTAATAATACAGGCTGTAGCTGGATAATGTTTGCGGGCGCTCCTTGCTGAACAGCGGTCTATGAATACATGATATTATTATTATTGACCCTCCCCTGCACCCCCCCCCCGGGGCCTCCAGGAGCCAATGAGAGTGAAGCATGCCACTTGTCCGAGAGACAGCCAGGGAAATGTAATTTTGACTCAATTCTCGGCCCCTCCAAAATGTGCTCAGAGGTAGGAGGAGGAGCGGAGTGCAGTAAGAATGCCTCTCCTGGATGCAGGGAAGAGAAACAGCAGCAACGAGGCGCGTCGGGCTCCATTTAAAGGCCCATTTTCCATGTGACACTTTATAAAATATTTTAAGTACAACCTTGAGTATAATCCACACGCCCCACCTCGGCCTCCCTCCCTGCACTCCCACCTCTAATCCCACCAGTCTTCGAAGGAAAAGCTCCTAAGTAAGGTGGCCCTAGACTGATGTACCCAGAGTTGCAGGAAACAGAAATTAGGCCTTTGGTCAGCTCTTAGCTTAAATGAGGGCAAGTCCACGCTGACCACGGAGAGGAGACAATGAGTGAGGCTTCCATGGCCCAGAGTGGTCCCCTCCCCACAAGTACAATACATTATAATTACCTGATTAATTAAGCAATTATGGGTGGGGCACGGAATCTATTTCACGTGTCTGGTCCACTGGCTGGGAGCGGAGACTCCGCCTCACTCATCGCCACAAGGCAGAGGCTGTTTGGTTTGTGACTAAGGAATCGACACTGCGACACTGCGTTCTTGTCCTGGCTCTGCCCCTTAGCTGTGAGCCCTCGGGCAAATGTACTCACCTCTCTGTCCCTCGGTCTTCTTGTCTGTAAACTGGGGGTAATGATAATCCTTGTCTCCTGGGTCTTTGTGAAGCTTAAGTGAAATAATACGGAGGGTGCCAAAAAATGTATACACATTTTAAACAAGGGAAAAACTGTATTAAAATTGTCATACTTGATATATACCGATAACCAAGATGACTACAGTCACGTTTGCTGTCTGCAATGACAGGAGGTCAGCATTTATGTAAGTGTAGATAATATCTCTTAAAATGTATATACATTGTTTTGGCACCCCTGGTATCTGAAGCTCTCAGCTTCAACTCTGAATGTGTCAGCTGTGTCACTCACTGTGCCTGGCCCAGAGCTGAGTGTGGTCAGCATTCAGGAAGAATATGACAGTACAAGTGGGGCTGGAAAGAGCAGGAACCATTACTGAGCCCTTCTCCTTCCCAAGGTGCTTTGCTAAGCTCGGTGCAGCCACGATCTCATCTGATTCCAGCCAACAATGCTCACTCACTCACCGTGGTTACCGGGAGCGGCCGGGGCCACGCACGGGGCCACAGTGGAGAACTCAAGAAACAAGGTCCCTGCTCCAAGAGGGGTACACTACTTTACATTTTCACAAGGGCATAGAGAATGCACTAACAAAACATGAAATTTACAGCAAAAGGTTATAAAGTGACAGGATAGATGCTCAGAAGAGAAGCCTGGGCAGTGGAGCATCATGGGAGGAGCTGCTTTAGAGGGGGCAGTCGGGAGGGGCCTCCCTGAGGAGCCCAGCTTCGTGGAGACCCCAGTGATAGGAGGGAGGGGGCCACACTCCTCCCGGGGTTGGGAAGTTTGAGGCAGATGTCCTGTTCTTGTCTGCTTTCTGTTTTGGTGGGAGAGTCTGGACCTACAGGCAAAGGTGACGGGAGTTGTCACAGGCAAAGTGCAGGGCACTCTCATTAAGGAAAAGGGGGACTCCCTGGCTCACCTAAGTGACAAGGTGGGGGCAGGTTGGCTTGGGGCATGACTGAATCCTGGTGTTCTAACAATGATGGCTGTAGGACAATGTCTCTGCTTCATGGCTCAGCTCAGCTGGCTGCCGGGTGGCCCCTCAGTCCCCAGGTGATCGCCATGGTCAGGACGGCCAGCATGCGCTGGATGACCAGGCTGAGTCAGGTGCCGCCCCTGCCCCCACCCCGGAAGCTCGGGCTGGTGTTCCGGACAAGGGCTGCTGGGAGCCAACAGCACCCTGCTCCAGGGACTAGATCTAGTCAGGGAGCACAGGGCAGGGCTCCCAGTGGCAGGGACATTCCAGCAAGTCCTGCAGCTGAAGAGGGTGGCGAGAGGTGACAGGGGAGGGGAGAGAACCACAGCCTCTCGGGGCTGAACGAGGTCTTAAAGTAAAGTGTTCGTGTCATTTATCATCCACTCTGGGACACGTCTGGGAAGCAAAGCACTGTGACATTGGGACAACTGTCCTAACAGACCTCCGTGGCTAAACCGCAACCTAGGGCCAGCCTTCAAAAAGGTACATAATACAGGGGGACATGATGCAATGTAAGGTGATTGAATAGAACACGTGATAACATAATTTGTAAGGGGATGGTTAGCGAATCCTCACAACACCCTGTGACACGAGCCAGCGTTCGAACCTGCTGTCTGACCCTGCTTGACGGAGCGCCCTCCCAGGCTTAATCAGAAGCTGTGCGTTTGCATCCCACTCTGCATGCTCACCGTGTGCTGGGGCACGGGGTTGGCCGCGCTCAGCCTCAGGCCTCTCCCCTGTGAAATGGGTTCGCAGACACAAGCTCTGGGAGGATTGCTCTGAGGGAAGACAGCTACTTGCAAAGTTCTTAGAAGTCTTCAGCGTGCACATCTGTGCTCGTGACAAATGCCTCCAAGGGCTGGGATAGTGAGAACTTTGCCCCAGTGCTGATGCTCAGCGTCCTCAAGCGGACACTTGTGCACATTGACTGTTTCGTCCCTGTTGCTCTGGAGAGAGAAACCAGGTCCAGAGGGGTGGCCCGCAGGAGGGTGGACACGTTAGAAGGGAAGTCTGTCCCCTGAGGTCTCTCCTAACAGCCTGCACACACTCTAGCCATTTCTCTTTCTATAAATAAAGGTGGCCCCGTCGGCTCTGTGGTGGGAAGGAAATATCAGTAACACGACTGATTATGGAAATGCATAATGCATCATTAGTTAGTAATTATGATTTTGTCAAGTGCCTGTTAATTTTTATATAAGAATCACTCAGTGTGTGACAAGGAAATTTTAGCTTGTCATCCGGCTTTCTTTGCTGGTGGGGGGAGAATGATCCTGAGAGTTTAGGTTAATGATGTGTCAGGGTGAAGGAGGAGGAGGAGAGGGAGGAAGAGGAGGGGGAGGAAGAGGAGGGAGGGGAGGGAGGGGGCGTGCGCAGCGGGACAGGAGGTGTCACGCAGGGAGAGGTGCAGGTGGGAGGGCCCGGCGGCTGGCCTCAGGCGGCGAATTCCGCCCATCTCGCCGGCCTCCCGCTTCTCTCCCTGAACCAGAGTTTGCATGGGGTGTTGACACATTTCTCTAATAAGACAGCATTATCATTTCACAGCCTCCCCGGAGATTCTTGACATGTCTCATTTTGCTTGAATAAATTATTAATTTGGTCTAATTAGGCTCATCCAGCAGCTGGGAGGCAGGGGAGCTAATTCGGGATGCCTGTGCGGGTCTGCGTGTGTGCTTGGCTCTGGGGGTGGGGGCTGGTGTGCAGAGCTCTTGGAGGGGTCGAGGCAGGAGAGGCGGGAGGCCAGGTTTTACACGACGCCACCTGCTTGTGACTTCGTCGCGAGCACCTCCAATTGAGCGGCGAGTGCTAAGAACGTGCGTCTTTCTTTGGACTCCTGGAGCCTTAATTTTGGCTGCAGGGTTGCCTAGGTCAAGAGAGAACATGGTTCCAAAGAGTGCACGGTGTCACCTTGTCCCTGAGCCTGGTGTTCACAGCGCTTTCCAATCAGTCGAGCATTTACCAAGTTTACTTCCTCGGAGTTCCAGAAGACTCCCCAAAGCAGCATCAGTGGCAGAGGCTATAAAGCCAGACAGCCCTGGGTGCAGAACGTAGGTCCGCCCCCCACAGCCCTCTGCACTCACGACGTTACGTCACCTCCCCGTGGCCTCGGTCACAGTGAAGTAAGAACGGTCTGCCCTTGAGAGCCGAGACGGGAGACGCGCGCAAACTTCCTCGTCGGCGGTGTCCAAGCTTCCGGCTTCCCTGGAAGAAGAAGAACTGTCTTGGGCCAAACAGAAAAGACACTCATCCTAACGACAGCTGACGCGCTAAGAAAAGGTCCGTGTGTAATTTTCACAGTGTTTTAAGAAAGTTCATGAATTTGTGCTGGGCTGTAGGTTCGACAAGCCTGGTAGGTGTTCGTAAGAGGAGCGGGGCAGAAACTGTCACAGCTCTTTTACACACGGGGGATTCACATCCATGGGGACGGAACGACTTGCATAGGACGGATGGACAAAGTCCGAATCCATTGTCCTTCCTGCCCCACGAGGCCACCTCTCAAGGTTGCTGTTGGCCTTGAGCCATTATTTTTTGACAGAAGTTTGTCTGTTCCTCGGCAATGACGAAAACCAATGAGCTTAACAACCCCGATTGCATTTTAATGGCACTCAAATCCCTCTGACTTTTCTCCCCGTGTAATAAGGTTGCAGGATTTAACTTGTTTTTGAGAGAACAAAATCATCTTCACGGGGTTTCCTGTTCTCCAGGGACCAATAAGCTCTTTCTGAGCAGAGCCCCAGCATCCATCGTGCGCTCCTGTGCGCCCCCAGAGCCCATGTGTCCTGGTCAGGCCTTCCCGGGGTCTCGGTGAGTTTGTCTCCCAGGCTAGGCTTTGAGCCTCTGGAGGTGGTCCTTCTGCCCCCACCCAGACCGGAGGCTGCTGGCTGGGTGCTCTTCCAGGCTAGGAGCTGTCTCTTTTATCTCAGGGTGCCCCGCTCAGTATACAGCACCTGATAGAGTGGAAGATGGTCCTCTGGCCACCAGCAGGTGAGGACATTCCCTGCTGGGCCGGGAGATGCTGAGCTGAGGCTGAGGCTTTCCCAGGACCCGCTCTAGCTCCCCAGCCAGCTGAGCTTTGTTTGCAGCAGCACCCTGCTAAGAAGACCAGGAGGTTAACCTTGACCGTGGGGGATCAACGTGCCTAACCTCTCTGCTCCCACTGGACCACCGTGCAGTGCCACACGCTTGGTCGGCTCTGGACGGATGCCCCAGCCCAGAGAACCCAGCAAGAACACTGGCTGCGTCTCCCCCGTGTCCCTTGCATGCTTCTGCAATGTTCGGCGCTCTCCAGTCTCCCTTTTCAGTCCAGCCTGTCCCTGGGTCTAGTGGGCCCGCCTGGCTTAGCTTCGCTTGGCTCATTTCTGAGGGACAAGGCAGAGGAAGGGGCTTGCTTCGGAGGAGAGGGCAAGAAGCAGAGCATGGGGACACTCAGCGTTTTAATCTTCCACTCAGACATGTCATTAAACACGTGACAGGAGGTCCCTGACTTTGTGAAGCTGTGCGGTCGGCCCTGTGGCCCCCAAGGGCACGGCCCCGGTCTCCTGGCCATCGGTGCCTGTCCCCAGCATGACCTGTTGGATGTCTCTGGGCTGGCAGTGCTGAGAAAGGAGGAAAGGCCGGGTGAGGGACCGTGGGGGAAGGCAGGGTCCCCACCGGGCAGCCGTGGGTCTGTCAGGACTGAGCCGAGAGCAGGCAGTGGGTCTGGACCACTGTGGGATTTTTACCTACGCCGAGCACCTCACGTGTGCAAAGCCTGTGTCTCCATACAGATCTGTTTCCTTCCTGCTGCAGGGGGTGAGCTGGGCTGTCGCAGGCCACCCCCGCACCCGGGGACGTGCTGTGGCTCCCTGAGGACGTCCTCACCACAGCAGTGCTCCCTTCTCTTCTGCAGCACCGGTATTTCCTTCCAGACTCTGCTGTCAGGGTTTCCGTCTTAAATGAAACCCTCCTGTGACCCCAAGTTTCCCTCCTGCTCACTCTCTCCCAGCTGCCTTTGCTTTTCACTGCAAAACTCTTTGAAAGCGCTCGTTAGACTCC